>PYFS01000127.1:0-57355 GCA_003671545.1 Ophiognomonia clavigignenti-juglandacearum | reverse complement strand
TAAATACTATAGTGCAAAAATAACGATAAAATATAAAGAATTGGCTGAGATATAATAAAGTGCACAAAATATAATTATAATAAAATAATTATTTAAAATTCAATAATTACCCAGCCAAATAAGGTTTAGACTATATATTTATAACCTACAAGCACTATACTATAATATAACTATAACTTATATTTAGGTCTGATTACGTAAGCAGGTCACGTGACAGAACCTTCTAGAAACTACCAGAATCGCTATTACCGGAAATATTTAATTACGATTATAAATCAGTTATTTCTGGAAGATTCTGTGTGAGTCATCACATGATACGATTGTAACTCATCGCTAATAATATAATGAAGCTATTCCCAAAGAGGCTTAGCTATCAGGTTTATCGGGCTAAAGATATAACCCGAAAAGCCGAAATCAAAAACTATATATATCACGGTTCTCTCCTCCTTTTAGCTATTCTAGTTAGCTAGACAACGACGCTAATATAACGACTATATCCAACATATCTACCGACTATTCTACTCTTTGATTATTCATCACACTAGTCCCTTTTTGGCCTAGCACCCTCAAACCTACGGCTATACCCTATATACGATTTTTTCCCCTTACATAGCTATTTTAGGTTACCACCTTATAGGTTATCTTTTAGGTCGTTACCCTTTTGTTATCGAATATTTTATTTTACGTTAGGAATTATATCTAGATATTAAGGTTTTACGATATTTATACCTTATTATTCGGTTATATAAAAGTATTCGATTATTAACAGCGCTATTTAAAGCGGCTCCGGAAAATAGGGGAGTCGAATAGATTATCATCTTTATCTTGGCTATTTAGGTCCTTTTCGTTCCGATCTTATTCCTCGTCTTTTTCGATGATATAGTTGTATAGGGGCGAGCGGGTATAATAATTATTATAGCTATGGCGATAGCGTAGAGAGATATTATATAAGCGTGTAATGAAACGGCGGCGGTTAAAAGGCTAACGGCTATCGCTAAGGCTATTAAAGCGTAGAAGCTAAGTTATAATCCGGGTGTTTTCGGATATAATGCGGGCGTTTTAGATAATGGCTAGGATGTATTAGGAAAGATACGGGGTAGGTATAGAGTAGATATAAAATAGATATAGTGATTTACCTCGAGTAATATCGGCTATAGCGGCTGCGAAATGGTTTATATTAGAGGTTTGGGGAAGAGCGACGGAAATATAAGTAACGGGAATCGAAAAGGGCGTTAGCTTATAATTATAATCGCTAATAAAGCCGGCCGTTATAATGGCGGGAACGGCAATAAGAGGAGCGGCTTTATAAGCAACGACGGCTTAATTATAATTATTTTAAAAGGATATATAATACGGGGTAAAAAAAGGATATTAACGGATATAATTACTTTCGGAGCGGCTGGGGTCGACGATATATTCGCTTTTTTTAATCTTTTCGGCGATATCGCGGCGAGCCCGGCGGACCATTTTATTTAAAGCGATTATCTTATTATCTTAAATATAAATGGTTTTGTTTTTTAATAAATAATAGAGGAGCGGCCGTTAAAGCGTATATAATCGAGTTTATTGATCTGTTTAGATTATTTTTAAAGTTAGCATTAGGTTAAATATAGATAAAATACGGAATAATATAAATATTTTATAGAAATAAAGGCGGTAAACAGTTATTATTTAGGTTAGTAATATAGCGTTTTCGTTATCGGAATCCGATAAAACGGTATATACGCTTATTATATAACGTAGCTTTTTTTTCTCTTTTTCGGTATAATAATTACGGGGATTACGGTTATGGTTGTGTATAGGGCGGCGCCGCTTATCGTCATTATCTAAGCTATGATTAAATAAATTAGCAACGGCGTAAAATCTACCGAGGCTATTATTAAGATTAGAGATAACGATGGATATTATGGTGGTAATTATTGTTATTGTTATATTAGGGTAAGAAGGTTATAGTTAGGTTATAGGCGCGGTTATACGAGAAATTAAAAAAATGCGGTAATAAAGAAAGAAAAAAGAGTTATAGAGTAAATATGGCGTATGGTATTATTTTAAGGACGAAGGAGCTAATATAGCTAGCGCGATAAAGATAAAGGCGGGGCGCTATATTACGTATGGTGTAGGGGCGATTCGATAAAGATACGATATATATAATTTTTTATTTATAAGATCTCGCGGTTATCGCGGGATTTATATAGTACGATATTGTTTAGCATTAGGGATCCGGGGGAAAAGGTATATAATGGGCTAAGCTATGCTCAACCTTAGCTAAGGTCCGGACAGGGTCCGGATAGGGTCTATATATAGCCTGTACTTATATCTAAGGGGCAGCCCTCCTCCTTAATAGTTTCTTTAGATTTAGCTCTTCATCCGAAATCATACTTCATTAAGGCACCTAGCAGGTAGCCCTCCTAGGTCGGCCCTTCACAGACCCTTCCATTTGACGAGGTAATGCAAACTATTTTCGTTGTAGCAGTCCTCGATGCCCTCGAATTCCCATTTCTCTACAAGTTCGAGGGTATCGTTGTCCCTCTCGAGGGTGCGCCCGCGGGTCCGTCGGCTTTCGATCTCGTTGATCCGGTCTTATCCGGGGCGCGGCCGGCCTTCGGAAGCGGGCTAAAGCAGCGATATATAAAAGATAGGGAAAATTCGGCCTATGGTGGCTGGCAATTATAGAAGGCAAGCATTTATAGATTTTCGTAATTATAAAAAGGCCGGCTTATTTATCTTTAAGCTTTTTCGTAGGGCGGTTAGATTTTATATTCTTAATATTTATATAAGCTTATTAGCTTATACGATAAACTAGCGTATCTGCGCGATAGATATTAGCGTTCTCTTTATATTATATAATTGCTTATCGAATTAGAGCTTTTAATCGGTCTAGAATAGCCTTAAATCGCTTAGCTATTATATTTATATAAAAGAACTTTTGCTTCCGTTATATTATCATTTTTAAGCGATAAAGTGGTAAGGGTTCTACGCTTAACCGGGGGTTGAATCCGTAGTTAATATAGAACAGAGAGATACTAATAATTTTAGAAATAGCGTTATTACTAAAGAATTCGGCTAATAAAAGCTATTTCGCCTAATCATTTTACGAAAAGCTAACGAATACCCGGAGGTATTACTTTAATATAGTATTCAGCCTTTTAATCTAACCATCGGTTTTAAGGTAAAATACGGATAAATATTTTAGTATTATACCGAAGCGTTTAGAAAAATGTTTTTAAAATTTAGAAACGAACTAGGAGCTATGGTTAAAGATAATATTATCCGGGCTATTATAAAAATAATAAATTCGGGATTAAAAAGCGTCCGTAAGCTCTTTTATAATCAAGCTTATCGTAAAAATAAAATGTCGTATTTTCGTTAAGCGGCAAACCATTATTATAATATATTGAAATGTCCGGCCGTAGTGCTTGGATTTTGGCAATAAGGTGATATAATCTATAGAGATATCGGATTAAATATGGAACGGTATAGGAAAGGGCTGTAAGAAGCCCGCCGGCGATGATCGTAGTGATTTTGTATATATATAGAATTCGTAGGTTTGGATATAAGCGGCGACCTTTTGCGTAAGGCGTGGCTATTAATATGAACGTTGAATTAAATCGACGATCTTTATTTTGCTGGGGTGGCCGGCTAAAGCGTTATTATAAGAGCGGTATATAATTTATATCTTTAATTTATCGTAATCGGGTATATATAACCGGTCGCGCTAATAGATGCGCTTATTAATTAAAGAATAATCGCTAAAGAAAATTCTAAAAAATTTCCGGATTAAGGTAGGTTATTAGCGCGTATGTTTATCGCGGAGAGTTATTATTATTATCTATGCGATCGGGTCTTTTTAGTAAGCTATATCGATAAGCTCGTCGATAAGCCGGTCCTCGGCCGGTTGGATAGCGTTTATAGGTGCTAGATTAAAGAGGCCGGGATTTTTTAAGAGGTCGTGCAGGTCCTGAGCAACCTCCTCGGACCAGCAATCCGCTAATAGCACAATCCGTTCCCTATTCTTAATTCGATCGTCATCCGGGTCTAATTTACCTGGTCGATCACCGGGTTTACGGCTCAGTGCGTCTAGGCGTACTGCCATTTTGCCGGGTTTATAAACGATACAGAAATCGAAACCGGCAAGAAACTCGGACCACCAGATTTGCTTTTAATTTAATGCCTTAATTATTATGAAATATTGCAAATTCTTATAATTTATAATAATTTCAAACAGCTCGCCTAATCCTTATAATTCAGGACGCTACTTTTCAAAAGCCTTGATAATTGCTAGCAACTCTTTATTATAAATTTCGTAATTGCATTCCGCCGCTGTATGCTTCGATAAGAAATAGGCGACCGGTCGCAATATACCCTCATCGTCATATTAGTTAAAAACACCGCCGGAGGCCCAATTAAAAGCATCAATCTCTAGGATAGTACAGCGATTAAAATCGAAATACGCCAAGATCGGTTATAAAGTAAATACCAGCTTTAGTCTAGCAAATGCTTCAATTTGTTCGGGGCCCTAATGCCAAGCTTATTCGCGATTTAGCAATCTATGCAGAAGGGCATATATTTTCGAATAATCTTTGATAAATCGGCGGTAAAAGTTCGCAAATCCTAGGAATTTCTGGAGATCTTTTAGCTCCGGAGGTTCTCTTTATTACAAAATAATGGAAATTTTCTTAGGGTTTATTTCAATGCCGTCAATAGTAATTATAAATCCGAGATATTTAACCTTTATAATCTCAAATTCGCATTTATCGATATTAATCTGGAGGCCCGTATCGTAGAGTCGTTTGACCATTTGCTCCATATATTTCCGGTGCTCTTTTCTATCCTTCGAATAGACCAGGACGTCGTCAAAGTAAACAGTGCAAATCTTGTCCAGCAGATCTCCTAGCGTATGGTTGATGTAATGCTGGAATTGAGCCGGTGCGTTGGTCAGTCCGAACGGCATGACCAGGGTTTCGTAGAGTCCCCGGCGTGTAATGAACGCGGTTTTCCACTCCTCACCCTCGGCGATTCGGAGCTTATTGAAAGCGGCAATGATGTCCAGTTTAGTGTAGACTTTGGCGCCTACCAGCTGTTCAAGTGTCTCTCGAATTAGCGGAATGGGATATCGGTTCTTGATCGTGACATTGTTCAGCCTACGATAGTCTTGGCAGACGCGGACTCCGCCTCCCGGCTTAGCTGCAAGCATAAGAGGGGCAGCACATCGTGAGCGTGACTCCCGAATGAAGCCCTTGTTCAGATTATCGTCCAGCCATTTGGAGACGACGAGGAGCTCCGATACGTTCAAGGGACGGTTCTTGATGTACGGGGGTTCTCGGCCTAGTATTAAATCGATCTTTAGGTCCCAAGATCGGTGCGGAGGGAGTTCTTCCGCCAGTCGTGGGAGGAATGCCACAGTCCAGTGGCGTAACCACTCTGGGATCTGTTGGCGGATCTCCTCATCGGTCTTCTTCGGCTTTCCTTTCATGAATTTGTCGACGTCCGCTTCCGTGATTCGGTCGAGATGTAGCGGGGAAGACAGCTCGTCGAGGTAGTCTTGGTATTCTTCGGAGAAAAAGTGACGAAAGGCCTCTCTGGGAAGCTTGCCGAGCAGAATGTCGTGAAATAGTTGCTCCGGGAGGTTCGGGCACTCTGCAGGCCGCGATACTTTCTCTTGTCCCCTCTTGACGACATCCAGCTCGTCCCACGTCATCTTGAAGCATCGTACGCTGTCCTCCTTGCAGAACTGTAAGAAGCTTGTCGCATTGGCCATGCGGATATTGGACAAGTCGGGCCGAAGGGTGTGGTCTGGAGCTGTATTTTTCGGGTTCGTAGGGATCGGTGCACTCAGTGGCGGCATGGGTCTGAGCGGTGGCCGCCGTTGGACCGGCCGATGGCAGCCGGCCGTCCGCTGGACTGGGACGTGCCTAAGCGGAGGTGGTCGAATCATTCGAGCTCGGGTTTCGGTAGCAACGGGGCCGGAGACTTGTCTGGTGCGAAAGTGATCGAGCCCAGGTATCAACGTAGCTTCCATACTCATCAAGGGTGCGGCGGGCTGGGACCAAGGCTACTCGGCTTCATCTGTGAAGTACGGTTGCTGGTGGCGGACCGGGCACATATCTCCATTTCGCGCGACATATGTGTACTGGTTGGACGCACAAGTCCAATCTTCCCGGGAAAGCGATTAAGAGAAAGGAGCCTCCGCCTCGTCCTCCACGAAGGGGGCCTTATACGCTCGAGGGGGGCGAACTGAGGCTAAACGAGCTGCGTCCGGTGGTGGTACTTGCAGTCTGGGGATTGTTTCGGCGGGTGCTAACTTAAAAGTCCAAGGTAAGCAATTGGTGCGACAATAACGTAATTCAAAAATAACGGTCATCGCCGTCCAATCCACGTAAGGGTTGTGGCGTTGTAGCCACGGGAGACCCATGATCAATGGCGTGGACTTAGCTAGATTTATAAAAAAGAACAAGGCAATCTCTTGGTGTTGCCCGGTACACATCGGGATTAATACATACTCCGTAATCATATCTGAGACCTTGCCATCCGCGAGGTAGAGCGTATGGGGTTTCACGGTGGGCTTGACTATGACAAGTAAGAATACAGCATAGGCCCGGTCGATAAAACCGTGAGCAGTGCAGCCAGAGTCGACCAAGCTAGGAACTAGAACGGGGGATAAATGCGCTAGGAACAGGGTGGTTTAAATGATCAGTGATTTGCTATCTACCGCTCGTAATCGGAACGGTTCCTCTTCCAAAAGGGCTGAACGAATCCAAGCCGGTTCTCCATGGGATAACCATAAAGCGCGACTGTGCTTTACGGTAGCGCATTTCCCTGCTCTTGAAGCTGGGCGTAGTGTTCAGCGGAGCTGAAGTCAGGGTACAGGGTGCCGGCAGCAGGGGGAGCGAGGGACTGCTGGTCGGGGAAGGTCTGCGCGGCGGTCTCGAGGTTAGGGAGGCTATAAACGTAGCCCGGGACGGGGATGGCGGTGTCAATCTGACGGAGCCTGGCATACGAACTGCTCGTTCCCCACTAGTTGTTGAATTGCTGCTAAGGGGGACCGTGGGAGAAGGACGAGGCTTGAGGCTGATGATTGTTGGCGTAGCCGCCCCGGGCGGCAGGAGGGAAGCCACCACGAGCGGTGCCGCCACCTCCGCGGAGAGGAGCACCACCTCGGTCGGCAACACCACGGCCACAGCCGGAAGCACCGCCGCGGCCAGGGCTACCGTTCTCGGGTCGCTCGGGGCAAGTATCTTTGCGGTGGCCGAAGTTCCTGCAGTAAGCGCACTGGTTGGGGTGAAGATCAAGGCGGTTAAAGGCGAAATTAGTCTGGCTAACGGCGTCGAGCTACATGGGGTCGCCAGCAAGCAGTAGTAATTACTACTGCTGCTACGGCTTGGCCTGGCTGCCGTTGTTCTTCTGTTGGTTTTGCTGGCCGTTCCTGTTTTGGTTTGCAGCGGGGCTCGGGTGGTGTGTCTGGCGAAGCTTTACGAAATGCTTGGACTCTTGAAGGTTGTCCCAGAGCTTTTGGTAGAGGGCGCACCAGCCGCCGAAGATCGTTGGACGCTCCGTCTGGTTCGCCACAGCCTTGTCCAGGGGTGTAGAGACCTTCATTCGCATCGCGTCGGTCAACTGGTCCTCGGTCTTCCCAGACTGGGTACCCCAGTCGATGAGCTCGGAGAGGAAGTTCTGGAATGGGCTCTCCTTCATGTAAAGCTCGTCGAACTTGAAGCTGGCTGCCAGCTTCAAATCGACTGTGACGTACTGTCGGGCTAGATCCCGGTAGGCATTCTCTAAGGCGGAGCGAGCGGGCTCACCAGAGAGGGTAGCGGGAGTCGACTTCCAAGACCACTTGGTTTCGTCGTCGGGGTTGGAGACTAGAGAGTTGATCGCGGTGCGGTACTGGTACTGAGCCTTGCCCTTCAGCAAGGCAAAAGCTCAGTGGAGGACCTGTGAGTCTTCTTCAGAGTCCCCAGCATGTCAAAGCAGGCGCAGAACGCGTACCCCCTGCGCATGGCACTTCTCAGGGAGCTACCTGAGCTTGCGGATGGCCTAGTGGAGGTCAAAGAAATTAACTCAGGCTGGGCGGCCTGTATGAACACGCCGGAGCCCAGGGACCTCCTCCTTACACCGGGCAACCTAGAAAAGGCGTACCGCGTCTTCGGCACCCAGGACCACAGTACACCAGTCAAATGGTTTAACTATGCTCTCCCTTTCACGCCGAGCGCGGTCACTGCGCTGGATGGGACCCCTCTGAATGTCACGAAGGAGATGGTTGCTGAAGAGGCAGCCTTTTACACGAAGAAGAAGCCAGTGGACTGCCGCCACGGGACGCGAGGCGTGAACCCCAAAACGGGATTGCTAACCTGGGTAGTCTCTTTCCTGGAGGAGGTAGGCCCTTTCAGGCTCTTCAATGTGTCTGGCTGGTCGCGACTCTGTGACAAGAAACCTCGCATCGACCTCCACAACCCAGGCTGTCAAGGCTACTGCAACCCCCGACTCTGCAGGCGGGAAGCTCGTTGCAACAATTGTTCCAAACCAATGCTCGAGCATGAAGAGACTGGGCCTTGCAAGGCCCTCGCAAGGTGCGCTAATTGTGCTGGCCCCTTTCCATCGGAGCATGAGAAGTGCCCGGCTGCGCCAACTCGCAATGCTAAGGGGCATATGAACCAGCTCCCAAGGAGGGTCAGGACCAAGGTACGAGCTGAGGGCCGGCGTGCCTGGGCACATGCTCACCCGGAAGAGGCTGCAGCTGAAAAACGAGCCGCTGGACCTTCTATTACGGTCCAGAACATGGAGGTCGCTCCTGAATTAGATGTCGGGACGGCACCGGCCACTACATCAGAGCCCTCTACATCACCGGATGCTGTGCTGGAAACGGCGCATGAGACCGGACTGCCAAACCACCCTTTGGCACCCAAGCCGGCGCCTATGGAGGAGCCCGCCAACAACAAGAAAAGGCACCGCGATCTACGAGACTACCTGGAAAGGGCCGAGAGCACTTCAGAAACCCCAGCTCGGGCCTCGGATTCCCCCACGTGCCTACCGGCCAGCAGCACCCAGGACGCAGTTACGGAGCAGGTCTACGCCGAACTAATGGAATGTGACTCAGAATTCATCGTGGGCTTGGGAGATTCGCTCCAAACAGCCGGCCAGGCATCGACATCTCCCAATAATGAACTATGATTTTGGACGACCACACGGGCCATTCAACTCTGCCAAACCTCACCATTGCGTGGGCTAACGTTCGGAAGGCCGCTCTCTGCCATGCTAAGCTTCTACAGTATTGCTCGACAGAGGACATCGACATAGTGATCATTACGGAACCCTGGACCAATCGGTCCAACAGGACACAGAGCCATCAACGATACGACCTATATAGGCCGGCGGGAGACTGGGGCTCGGAGACGAAGGAGCAGTGGGAGGAGCGCCGACCACGTGTTCTCGCATACTCACGAAAGGAAAAGGGCCTACAGGTGGACCAGGTTCGCCCGCACAAGCATCACACGAAACACGGGATCTGGCTTACGGTCAATGGCATCACGGTGGCGGGCTTCTACCGCCCCCCCCCCCCCGGTGCCGAGCGTGGCGGGGCGGAAGAGAAAGCATACACTAAGTGGGTTGCGCCTCCTTGCTCGATAGTGGGCGGCGACTTTAACGTCAGGGTTGCGGCTATGCAGCCAGCTACTCGTGAGACCCCGGAGGAGAAGGTTTTAGCAGAATGGGCCATGAATCAAGGTTTGGACTTCATGGGGGAGCCTGGAGAGGCGACTCATAAGGATGGCAACGTCTTGGATCTTACACTCGCAAATGTATCAGCAACATCTGAGGTACGGCCTGACCTCTTCTGTGGCTCAGACCACTTCACAATCGTCACAACGGTCTCTCGGAGAGGCAACCGACCACCGGAGAGAGTTCACACAACGGTGCGAAAGAGGAACTTGGACAACTTTGCGACTCTCGTAAGGTCAGGAGTAGCGGCCATGACATCTGCAACCACCTGCCAAACGACGGCAGATCTCGACGACTGGGCCATGCGCTTCGCAGAGGTCTTTGCTGGGGCCCTCAAGACATATGGATCACCTCCCAGACAGCCGGGCGTAGACGCTGCGTGGTGGACAGGGGAGTGTGAGATCGCTAAGCAGGCGTGTAGGAACTCTAATCCGGAGGACCCCCATAGACCTACGGTGGAAGCAGATGCTCGCTTTTCTAAGGTACTTCGAGATGCGAAGAGGGAGTTTTGGAGAAAGATTATTGAGGATATCGAGGACGATCGTCAGCTCTACGATATTGTGGGATGGCATAAGTCTACCTTAAGAGTCGGCTCCCCCCCTTTCAAGGTTGACGGCAAGACGATAGAAACAAAGGCGGACAAGGCTGCCGCCCTCCTTACAGCTATCATCGACCGCTACCCACCTGAGGCAGATCTGCAGTTCGATCCCATGGAAGGACACACTCCGGAGGAGGAGAAATATGGGTGGGACACTTCCGTTACTTACGAGGAGGCCATGGAGCATCTCATTGGGGTCTCCAGCACTTCGCCTGGCACAGACAAGATTACGGTTGGCCTGCTCAAGGAATGCTAGAACCCCGAGTCCGGTGAAAAACTACGTGGGTTGCTCCAGCGTTCCCTTGAGATAAGCTACTTCCCAGCGACATGGAAGGAGGCTGAAGTGGTGATGCTCCCCAAGGTGGGGTGGGATCGTGACCTCTCCGACCCTAGCAACTGGCGTCCTATCGCCCTTCTCTCTTGCGTTAGCAAAGGCTTAGAAGGCTTGGCTGCTCGAAGGCTAGCCTGGATATTGATCCAAATAGGACTTATCAGCTCGTAGCACGCAAGAGCCGTCCTAAGGCGTTCTATAATGGATCTCGCGTTTAGCCTGGTTTACGAAATCGAAAAAACATTGGCAAATGGCAAAGTATTCTCCTTTCTTATAATGGATACCAAAGGAGCATACGACGCTTTTTTACGGCGCCGACTACTACATAGAATTAGGACACTAGGGCTATCGCCTCGCCTTATCAGCCTAATTGATTTTTTCCTCTTTAACCGATAGATACGAATGCGCTTCGAGGGTCATGTTACTATTAGGCGCCGGGTGCTATACGGTACACCACAAGGCTCGCCATTCTCTAAGGTGCTATACGTAATATATCTCTTAAAGCTTCTTTTTTAAAGCGACCTCCGATTTAGATATATAGATAATGTTGGCTTTTATGCGATCTCGAATTTAAAGGATATTAACGTATAAGTTCTCTTTAAGCACCTGAGTGCAATGCTCTAATAGAGCCACGAGAATAAGATAGACTTTTCTCCTAAGAAAATGGAGCTTCTATATATTATAGGCAAAAAACGAAATCAAAGAAACCCGGCGATAACGGTGGATTTACTAAATGGCAATATCTTTACCGTGACGCCCGTCCCGGTACGAGAAAAGGTTATAACAAAGGATCAAAAGCAGAAATAAATATTTCTAGCTCTCCGCTAGCTAGATATCTACTTCGACCGAAAGATGATTTAGGAACGGCATATTTAGAAGCGCTGTTCGAATACCCTTAAAATAGCAAATCACCTCCGCGGTATTATTAATACGAAGAATAATCCTCCGCCACATTTTATAAAGAAACGGTCGCTATAATGGTCCTATTATCTATATTTTATAATATAAAAGTCTAATACCATAGTTAGAAAAAGCTAACCCGTATGGTCCATCGCGTATTATATGTCGCAGCTAAAGCGATATTGCCGAGCTAATGCACGGCACCGCATACGACTCTCCTCCGCGATTCAGGCCTGCCATCTGCGGAAATAGCCCTCAGGCATATGCGCGCGCGCCTGGCCCTCCGCCTAGGCACCGTACACGCGTTAAACCCCATAATAACAAGGACTACGGAGCCTCCAAAAAAGCTAATCCCCTCCCCCACGCCATCTCCCAGACCTTAAGCTATATATCGCTTTATATTTAGGGATCGCCCGTTAAACCCACCTCCGGCAACACCGACCATGCAAGTAGCAAAGAAGACAAGACTCCAATGGTTGGCTAGCTTACTCCCGGCCTTTCCACGCCCGGAACCAAATGGCCCGCGGTGGACGAAGGGCAGTAAAGCCGATCCCATAAGAGGGCTGACGAAGAAGAAAGCTGCCAAGGCCTTTAGCCGGTGGTATGCTGAGCTAGACCCATGGGATATAATGATATTCTCGGATGGCTTTGAGCTTACAAATAAGGAAGGAACCCACCTAATTGGCTACGGCTATATTGTTATGCAGAACGACGAGGTTATTACACACGGCAGCGGCTCCCTTTATACTATATCCCATATCTTTGACGCCGAGGCAGTAGGAGCTTTTCGAGAGCTCGAGGCAGCAGTCGCTCTTCAATACGGAGGCCAATTTTAGAGCTATATAGATAGCATATCGGTTATATAGGGCCTCCGAGGCACGGCTCCCACCTCCTCGCAATAGGCTTTCCTTAAATATCAAGCCCTCGCAAAATAATATAAGATCGAAATCAAATAGAGCCCGGGTCACAAAGGCATTAAAGGAAACGAGCTTACTAATAGGCTAGCTAACGTTAGCGCCAAAGGGCTAAGAAACGCACCTACGGGCCTAACATCGGAACTCTCCCTCAGCGGCGTCAAATCCATTATTAAAAAAATCCAAAAAAATATTATAGCCCAATGGTATAACACTACGAAAGCTAAACCTAAGCCACGATATCTACGATAGAAATTCGATTATAAATTAGAAAAGACCCCGGAATTAAGATTGCCGAGGCCCCTATTAGCTAGATTCCTAGCTATGAGATACAGATATAAAGATTTCAAAGGCTACTATAAATAACGCGGCCACGAACACAATAGCTATATTGCTGAATACACTTATGGAGGAAGCAAATCGACTAATCATTTAATACATTACCCTTTTACTATAAGCTATAGGGCAGCCTGGCCAAACGCTAAAACGCTAGATAACAAATACCTTCTCGAGGTTTTATCAAACCCGGAAAGCTTCAAAAAGTTCGTTCAAATAACGGATTTTTTCGCTATTTCGGCAGCGCCTAGAGCGTAATAAGAGTTTAGCTTATAAATAACCTTATACCTTATAGAGGAACTAAGCCATTAGAACAATGGCGTGATGGGCAAAATAGGTAGAGAGAATATTGATCCATAAAGCAAATAGCGGCTCTGTAACGCAAAGTTGTATATTTGATATAACTGGTGGGTAACTTCATTAGCTTGAATTGCGAGGCGGGTCTGTAAATAGAACATCTCTACGTAGAACCGCGCTGAGCCGCCTAGATGCTTACCCAGGCATGCCGTATGGCCGAGGCGAGACAATCAATTCTATTCTATACTCTACCAGTACCAGCACAAGCACAAGGGTGGGCTCCGTACGCAATTTATTGGAAGTTGTCATGGGCCGGAAAGACGGTGATGTATAGACGAGAAGATGGATTGGTCAATGTGATTCAATTTGTCAAAGCTAGTGGACATAGTAGTAGAGTGTATTGGGCGTCTGTTGAGAAAAAAATGGGGAGCTTACACAGACTGTGCGTCAATGGAGGATATATCGGTGGAAGCTACGTCTTAATGAGGGATGCGCACAGGGTTCTGCAATTCTTGCGTCTACCAACGGACTCGGTCCAAGATTTGACAAATCGAATCAACAGGTACAGACCATGAACATCGCTTCTCGATGCTGTCCTTACACGGGCGTGGACTGATGCAAACACACATTCACTTAGGCATGGACTGGTGATAGGCATGGACTGATGATTGGCATGGACTGGTGGATGGCACCCAGCAGTGGCCTGTACGGTATTGAGAGCAACTTCAACTTCTTTTCATATGTGTTCCTGCTATGTAGGTCAAGGTCGACAGATGAAGTCGGAGATCAAGAATTCGCCGAGGCATGTGAGAAAGAAATGGCGTGTTGCTCAGAGGCTATAGAGAAGTGGATTGTCTGAGTGTACCTAGGTATTATCCTATCTTGCTGAGAAAGCTACCCTAATAAGGTACTTAGTATAGCCAATATCTATGCTCGCGGTAGTTCCCACTCTATTTATCTCGCAAAATTGCAACCAAATTGTCTTTAAAACCGGTCATTGCTTTATCGATAGCCTCCCGAATCGCTTCGAATATTTTATACTCCTCTACGAATCGGCTTATTATATCATCAACTTCGTTAGCGATACGATACTTTACGGTTTCTTTAAGAGCTTTATTGGATATATAGTTATCGGCGATTTCGTTACGTAGCTGATCCAGCTAATCGGCCAAATACGCTTACACGCGCTTTGACATCATCGATGATATAACAGATTTAATAGGATTTGCTCTTTTTCTACCTTTTTAAAGCGTAAAAGGAAAAAGGGATATTATATTTTTTTACGATAAACCGATTTATTCGGGTTCTTATAAAAATTGTTATAGCTGTTATATAGTAATATTAATTAAAATCGAAGCCGCTCCGCCGTTTCCTTTTTACGCTTTATCCGGAGCCAACGATGTTAATTTGGCGACCATTTCTCCCGCTTACGCGAGATTTATATTTAGTTAGCTAATTATTTGGTATAAAGCTTTCTTTTTTTTATCCGTACATCAAAACAACTCCGCTATAACCTTCTCGCATTTACCAGCGATTTCTATATTAAGATCTAAATACCTTTGCAAATTATAATTAAGCGGTGATATCGGGATATTTGGCGGAATAAAAAAGCGGTTTATTAGTGAATTAATTTATTATCGTCGGCGTTTCTTTGTATTTAAATATCGTAGCTTAGAGCGTATCTCGTATTTTGGCGGTTAAGGCGCCGGTACGATATTTGTTCTATATAATAATAATAGAGTTATTATATATTATGCTATAAAAGAATTTACGGGAAGAGGAAAAGCATTAATACCGGGGGCAACGTAATATGATTCGGTCGAAAGTATAAGGCGTTTACTTTGACCGAAATATAGCTTTTTTAAATCCGTTTGGTCCGGGTTTGCGTAGAAGCCACTTTGATTCAATGTATCGTATATAAATCTAAGTTACTATAATATATCGCATTTTTGTATAGTACCTGCGGGTATTATTGGTAATGATATATAGAGGGCGTATTGTTTAGCGAGCTGTTGTAAGCTTTGTAGTTTAGCATGATCGTTATTCGCCTAAAGTTCGGGTAACGGCCTTGTTGGCATAATGATGGCATCGATAGTAGTAAGAAGGCGGAAGTCGAGGTAGGTTGAGCATTTTGGCCTAGATCCGGATACGATGTAATGATAGAGATTTAAGGTATAAATCTATTTAGGCGTAATTTGTAAGTAGAGCGGGATTGGCGAGGTTTCGATAGTATGATATAACCGAAATAAAATTGTTTTGCGAATTAGGTTAAAAAAGATACGTATAAATAGAGATAGGGTAAGGATATTTTTAAGATTATAATTTTTAACGTAATAATCCTTTACATCCTATTTATAACTATTTCGATTTCGGGGCGTCGGGTAAAACGTTAAAGAATTTCGAAAAGTGGTAATAATTATTATATTATATATTTCGAATCTATATAGTGGGCTTTTTCCGTATTGATAGAAAATATTAATATAATATGTAATTATAATAAAGATTAAAAGAGGGCGGAAAAGGAAAAATTTTCCTTTTACGCGATTTAGGCGCGAAAGATTGGCCTACCTACCTAAGCTTTAGGATCCGTTTGCGATGTATTAAAGGAGTAGCTTCGATTTTAAAAATAGAGTAATTGTAATAATTAATATAATTGAGATCATCGGCGAGGATCTTATATATCATCTGCTTTTTTTCGATTACGTATAAATAATTATACGATTTATTTTCTAATGCCTAGAATTTAGACCCGTATAATTATATTCGCATATTAAATTTTATCGTTTAGTAATAGGGTATAGTAAAGAAGGGTAAGAGAGCGATAGGGCGTAGTTTAGGTAATGATGCGAAGGTGCAATACAGCAATACCCGAGGAATGCGGGAGGATGAGTGGTGAGGTGGGAGTCGATAGAGTTCACACTTAGTTCCGATGCCCATTATATAAGCAGATACGGATGATGTAATCAGCCACGATGACATAAGCACACCAACATACCCACCCACATGCGTACGAAATACCGAGTACGGAGTACAGACAGGTGATCGATTAAGTTTCTTGCGACCATGTTTTGCACTATTTACAGTACTACCTAGCCAGTATTCGCTGTTCCTCACAATTCACAAAATACGGTTTTGCTTTGTTGCATTGTTCATAGTCTGTTTGAGGGGCGTTGGTTTTACACGCCATGCTCTGTCCTTCCCAGTGACGCCCCCAGAAACTGATGCCTTCCCAGGTCGCCTTCCCAGGTCGTTCGGTCCTTCCCTTGTTACCACCTCTCGGTCCGCCGCTAGGCAAAACACTAAGAAATCTGTGATCCGGCTCACTCGGCGCTCGCTGCGCTCGCTGAAGCCTCATACAACAAAAGTGGACTTCGGCCCCTGCAAACTTAGCTCCTGAGAAACCACACCAGAATCTGCTTGTTCATGCTCTGGACCCTAAGGAAAACATCTCCTGGCCGTAACGGAATCAGGTCTTTGACGGAAACGGAGTCAGCTCCGCTCCCGGGGGCGAGGCGCATTTAAGGAGAGCTTAATCTCTCCGCACTCGCGCTTGACATCGTCAACCATATCTTGTATGGATTTTTGATGCCCCAGGCAGATGTTCGTGTACTTATCTAGAACCTCGCCACTAAATTTGGACCGGTCCAACTTTGACATCTCGTTTCGAAGAGCTGCGAAGACGTCGTCATCCATACTGAACCAGATCCTATTCAGTGCGCTTGTCCTTGTGGCTGAGTAAATATTTGTCAGTTTAGGAATGAAGACAGCAGCTCGAAACACATTTCGCCAAATGGGGAAGCTCACAATTCCTGAGGACCTTCCTCTCTATGAAGCTTCGAAGCTTCTCCATCTCCCTAAGCTTAGCCTCTATTTGATTTATTTCCAGCTGATAATACTTTATCTTCTGTTCTCTTTCAGCTGTGCAACGGACGTGGTCAGAAGTTTGCCATGTTCTGATCAAGAGTGTATGCACGGTGTCGCGCTCATGCTGGTATGTAGTACTTGCCTCTATTGAGCTTGGGTGGGACTGAATACCCCTGGGTGCTTTCAACTGGCTGTGCGTGCACCGAAATGTTTGATTGCATGCAAAGTAGGTCATCGTGAAATCGTTGGTTTTGGTCTCGGTTATTGCGAAGGACCTCTCTGGTTTCATCAGAGTTGTCGCGACGCGCCACGGCGTCAATCAGTTTAGTTATATCCAGCTCGATCCAAGCTGCGAGAGACAGCGCCATTTCTTCGAGAGCATGAAGAAATCGAGTGCTTGCGTCTGTCGGAAACTTGGCAAACAATTTGTTAGATGGACTTCGTTCATACGCTCTAGGAGGTTGGCGCCACCGTTTTAGTATCGATTTGATATGCATGAATTTGGTTTGCCCGGAGCTTCGCATGAAAGCCTCATGGTTCTCCTCCACAAGGATCCTGATATCCGCAACCTTCTTATTGTCTTGGTTGTTGGACGAATTCGAGAATTGAGAGCCAGCGGACCTAGAAGATTGGACTGACGGCGGCCTGCTGATTTGCTCGGGCTCTTCGTCAGGCTTGGTACCGGCGAGTTTGTGCTCCATCTTGTCGGACGAGAAGGAGCTGTTGCTGGTGTTGCTGTCCATTGCGAAACATTGATAACTTGGCGACCTCGGAGATTGCGCGGGGGAGAAGGTAGGCTTTGCAAAGTTTCTTATAATAGAGCCCTTTTGAGAATAACATAATCGGACACCATGGGGCAGAATGTTCGGATTGGCGATGTACAGCCTGTCAGCCCACCGCCTCTCAACTTCCCCGCTTGGGACCACCCTGATTGAGATCGAAATAGAAATATTGACGTACGTGTTGCTGCTATTGTCCAATTGCAGCATCAACCAATGTTACACAGCGCAATGACCGCATATCGGTGAGCATGTATGTGCAGTCTGGGAATGGCGCCGGACACACCGATAGCTGAGATCGAGTTTTTGGAACGGAGAGGTCCGTATTAGGCCTGGTGTGGGAAAGAAGTGGGAGAGCGATATGCGTAAAGTTGCCTGTCGTAGGGCGCAGAAAGATGCCTGATATCCTGCTGTACTCAAAACTAGTCTGAGAAGCATTCTCCACGGGCAGCCTGCTCTTTCAATTTCAAAGTCTGTTTCCCGCGACACCACTCCAGATGATTAGGCGAGTTACCCGCTCTTACTTCCCTCATTCTCAAAGCCAGATTGATCCTGGAATGTAATTTGCCTACTCGCTCATTTGGTTGCAAATTCAAATACTACCCACGTACCTACCTGCGCTCGCTATGGTGACAACAGCTGACTTGCCTGACGCTGACTGCGCATGGGTCGAATACGTCAATAGATCTCTTTCTCGCGAGGAACAATTCCATTTTCCCCGCTTCGAATTCCTCCAGAGGCTCGGCTTGACCAAATACCAAGTTGACCTCGCTCGCACTAAAAGCCGGCTTCAAAAAAGCGGCAAAGCAACAGAGGCAGATTTGACCCTTCTACAGGACCAATTACTCAAATACGGTAAGCTCATGTTTCCATTAGCTCACCATTACATATGTAGTCACTCTAATTTCAAACAGCTGCCGCTGTCCGCGACTATGAGTACCTCAGGAGCAGGGAAGAACTGTCGGACTCGGACATGACGCCGCGCAAAAACCGCCTTGAGCACTTCTTTCAAAGTCCAGACGACTTTGACCGCTCGTTCGAATCACACTATTGCTGGTTCCGTAACGCATCAAGAGAAATAGATCCCGTGCGCAAAGCGGTGATGATGATACTCCCCGTTGATCTCACGTGGTCTTTGGACGAGAAGCGTCAGCGACCGAAAGAGTTCAGTGAGCGCCAGCATCCGCAGCAGGTATCTATCTTTGTTGACAGGCTCGTGCGATTCACTGTTTCAATGGTGGGCGGCCTTTTCCTGGTCGTTCCGATGGTTATAATGGCCGTGCAGCCGACGCAGAGCAAAAGCCTTTTAGTGGTCTCGGTGTCTGTCGTTATTTTTGCTCTTGTCCTGTCATTTGCTATTCGTGTCAACAACAGCGAGACTTTGATATCTACGGCTACGTATGCGGCATTCCTTGTGGTATTCGTGGGAACCAGTGGATCTGGACAGCCGTCGTGACGACTTCGGGACACGGCTCATCCGCGAAAGAAACCCTCGTGTCTCAGACTGTCAGCTGGAGGGGACCTGAGAATATGAAGTTTTAAACACAACGCCCAGGACAATAAAATATCCCCAGATGAGCATATAGCTGTGAACCATTGCCCATTTCTGATTCTTAGACCTTTGACTTGTCAGCCACCCCGAATGGAATTTCCACTTGGCCAGCAAACAAGGCTATGTTTCCACTTTCCACCTGCGCTCCCCGGCCTGAATAACACAAACCGACAATGCTGGCAACCACATATATATGTTGAATGCAGATAAAAAGAGTTGATTGAAGGAGTAACTAGGTTACCGGTCTGATGTCTGGGGATAGCCCAGTTTATATATATCTGAGTAGGGATTGCTGGACGTCTTAATCATATACTTTAACACTCCCCTACGTACTATAGTCTATTAGCTCCCCTAAACCGTATAAAATTCCTGATTCCGAACTCCCGTAATATAATGCTATATAGCTATAGTAGCGTAAGCCCCCTTATAAAAACCAATAAAGCGCTAGTTAGTTTATTTTAGGGCTATGACCTTTATTTAGAGCGGTGATTCTATTATAGGTAGTAACCTTGAGCTTTAGCATAGCTAGGCGCAAAAAGAAATAACGTATCTTTAAACCTTTCAAACGTTGATCGTGGCAATGGTTTGGTTAGCCCATCTGCTATTATATCCGCAATAGGAATATATTTGATTTTAATCTAATTAATACTTTGCACCTCTCGTATATAAAAATGCTATATGCCAATATGCTTAACCCGATTATGGTATTATATATCTTTGGATATTGCAATAGCGGGTTGGTTGTCCCTATAGAGGATGGTTATAGCCACCTTGCCCTATTAGGCACCTAACTCTTTTAATAATATTCGAATCCAGATAGCCTCTTTAGCCCCGTATATTATAGCTATGAGTTCAGCCTTATAGGTTGATAAAGCTATAATAATCTGTCGCTTCGATATCTAGCTGATAGGAATATTGCTTACGTTGAAGATATAGCCAGATATAGAGCGTCGTATAAAGGGATCAGCACCATAATCTATATCGGTATAGCCAACCATAGGTTTGAGATCCCCCTGGTACATTAATTCATGGTCCATTATGCCTTTAAAGTATCGAAATACCCGTTTGATAACTTTTAAATATTCTTCTATAGGATTGGATATATGCCTATTCAGGAAAAAGACTATAAAGGCTATATCTGGTCTAATGCCAAATATAGCGTATATAAATAAGCTGATTTATCGAGCATATAGTATACGAAAATCTGGATCCGTTGTATAATCTTTTGGGGATGGCGATAATAATGTGACTTCTATAGGCGTATATATTGGATTTAGCCTAATAAAATCGAAATCGGTTAAGATCTTTTCGATATAGGCCTTCTAGCCGAAGCGGATGGTATATTTAGATCTATCACGCTTGATGGATATACCTAAATAATAGCTGCACTCTCCTAAATCGGTTATATAGAATTTAGCGTTAAAGTTTATTTTAACCTAAGATACCTCCTCTATAATGGGACTAACAATTGATAAGTCATCTATATATACTATAATATATATATGGTCGCGGATAAAAACCCCCGAATTAGCAAATAAAATATAGAAACCGATAGATTTTAGGTATTTTGATAAGGTATTGTACTAGATTAAAGGTGATTATTTCAAACTATAAATCGCTTTATTAAGCTTATAAACGTAATTGTCGTCTATTGGATTTAATCTAAGAGGTTGCTTTGTATAGATCTTTATATCGATAGCGCTATATAAGAAAGCAATTTTAACGTTTATTTAATAAATTTTAAGGTTAAGGGCAGCCGCGATAGCGAAAAGGGCTTTATAGCTTATAGGCTTAATTATTAAAGCAAAAATCTTATAATAATCGATATTTTATTCTTACCTAAAACCCTTAATAATCTAACGTATTTTATACCGCAATATCTCGCTATTAGCGCCTCTTTTAAATTTATATATCTATTTGCTAAAGATGGCACGACGTCTAATAACCTTAGGAACCAGAGTCCAGGTTTGATTCTAGATAAAAGAGTCAAATTCGTCTCGTATAGCTTTCTGCTAAATCTTCTAATTTGGCGAAGACTAGGCCTCCGAAAAAGAAGCAGGCTCGATAGGCTCTTAAATAAATATAACGGTATATTTTATATTTTCAATAAAGAATTGAATAAATTCTTTATCCTTATAATGGGCAAATAGCTATATATAATCTATATTTAGGTTAAGGCGTACGGATCTTCGGGGCTCGAATATTGGTTATTTATTAATATCGTCTATATTAATAATAATGCTATCGACCATTCTATTAAATATAGCAATTTATAGGCGCTATTATATAATAAGTATTTAGGCAGCTTTTTAAGTAGGTGGATAAAACGTCGGATTCGGCATATTCGGGCTATTAAGAATAATTTCCAGCAATTCCGAGAACCTTACTCCTCCTAACGGATCAGACGGCTTACGGCGGCGCTTCGACGGAAGCTTAAGAATATCATTATCGTTATCCGCTGATCGTTTTTTGATAGGGTTTATAGCTTAAGCAATAACTAATTCTATTTCCTTAAAGCGGAATTTTATTTGCTAAAAATGGTTTATTTCGTCCTAGATTACGTTATTGGCGGTGAAAATTCTATAAATAGCAAGGTCCAAATATATATAGCTTTTAGCACCCTTATAACCCAAAAAATGTATTCGAATTGATAAAAGACCGTCGATTTTTCTAAGCTATTTATTCGGAGATTATAAATAATAACCGTAAACGCCAATGATCCTAAGGTATAAGATATCAAGGACTTCATTATTATAGGCTTCGTAACAAGTCATTCCCAGCTTATCGTTAGGGCAATAATTGACCAAAGGCATAATAGCTTTTGTGAGAATAATCGGCTAATATTTGCGTGGGAGGTTTAAGTGTTCGAGGACCGAATTCAGCTATTATTATAGCGTACGGTTATATCGCTCTATAATGCCATTGGATTAATATTAGTCGGCGTCGGTATAATATAGCGTAATGCCCTTTTCGAGGCAGAAAAGCTGGAAAAGGCTTTTAATATATTCGCCTGCCTGGTCAAAATGGATATAGCGGCAGCGGTGCTCTCTAATCTCCTTATTATCCAGAAATTGTTATAGCTTTAGGAAGACCTTTGATTTATTATTTATTGGGATTACCTAATAATTTTTAAAGCGGCCGTTTATAATTATAATTTAATATCTCTTACTATCAGCCTTTATAAAGCGAAATAGTCCTAAATAATCGATATATAAGATTTTAAGGTTATAAGTACCTCGGGCTAGTTTTCTTTTATATAAGACCTTTTTAATTTTGATAAAGGTATAGCTTTTGTATAATATAGATTCGTTAAGAAGTGTTATCCCGGTAGATATTTCTTTAAATTTCTTAAAGTTAGCCGACCCTATATCGCCGAGACGGGTATATTAAATCTCGTTATTAGGGTTGATTGAAAAAGTTGCTAAAGCTTGGGAAGCTATATAGGATAATTATATATCAAAGCTATAATAGCCTTTGGCTTAGATATGCGGTAAAGAGCTAGCGATTGCTAATGGTCGTAATACATATATAGCTTTTAAAGATAAATTTGATACCCTTTTCTTATAATTAGATAAAAAAGATAATATTAATTCCCTTGATAAGGTTATAATAGCAATCGTCTAAATAGAAGTATTTATTTGATATTAGGATTTTCATTATTTTTATCTATAATAGTATAATGCTATTAAATCCGATTTTAAAGATTCTAGCGCTTTAAAACAGACGTTTAAAGCTAATAAAAAGATCCGGCTTAATAATAGAATATGCTTGAGCTGCTAAGTCAATGATGAATAACTTAAGTAGTACCTTGCGTATAAAGGGCTATGCCTATATTAATACCAATTATTGCTTTAGGATAAAGGTATATTATTTGATTCTATCTTTATCTAGAAATTTGGCGTTTGGTATAGAAAGATTTATCAAATTCAGATATTATTATTAAACGAGCGTTAAAGGAAGTGGCTATTATAGAGGATTTTATTAATTTTCTTCTTTTAACTTCTTCTATTTTTCGGCAAATTTAGCCTTTTGGCGCTTACGAGATTTCCAACGGATTTCTTTTTCTAATTTTAGGTGGAATTTAAAGTATCTAAACTTTAAATAACGAATAGCCCAAATTAATATGTATATTTTAGTATAATATCCGCAGATTTTATTAGATCCATTACTTGCTATTTTATCCCTAGCCTTTTTCGCCATACCTTTAATTTATATAAACTAAATCTTCTATTTAATGGCTTTCTGGCGTTATTTTTCGGCTTTAACCGCTTATAGGATTTATTTAAATTTAACGGCAATATATATAATCTGGTTAGTATTTAAGCGAACGTCGATAAAGTGGTATTATAAATAGTAATTTGTAAGGAATATATCAAAAATAGATATAAATCCCTTAAGGAAGCGTATAATAAATAATAGCTCCCCGATGGCATAGGCCTTATCGATCTTTTGAATCTCTTTTTAAGCCTTTCGTAATTTAAAGGCATAATCGGTGATATTCTCGTAGGACTCAAGATCTAATATATTGTATTTGGAATCCAATTCGAGGAAATAGGCAAAGCCAGAAGGCTGTCATTTGCTTTATATTTCATCGAGCAGTTCCATAAGGTTCTCAACGTGGTCGTCGTCGAATAGTGCCTCAACCGAAGCTGCTATATTCTCTCTAAGCCTGTTTCTGATATAGGCACAGGCCTGAGACTGCAGCTGGATATAGTTATATTGACGAGTGGCGAATTGTTAGTTAGTCTCGCCTCCATACCGTTTAGCCTCGTCTTTTTCGGGGCCCAGCAATCTCCCAAAGCCACTCATTTGGGTGATGTTTGACGGCAGCAGGGATGGCCTAGCCTGACCTCACGCATATGCCACAAATATAAGGTCTTCTTGCCCCCTTACTAAATACAATAGGGGTTGAGAATCAGATATCATCATTAGCATTGCGAGTAGGTATCGCTATGATACGCCAACGGCACTATATATTCGTTTTTCACCCCTACTAAGGCTATCACGGCCGTCTTTACTGCTACCGCCTTTTATATATAAAATGACCGCTATTCGCCGCTCCTTTAAACGTTTTGGTAGCGCCCCTCCGTTTGTTTCTCAAAAATTTATCGTTATTGTAATTCCTATATAAACGATACCTAGCAATAGTATTATTCCAAATATTTAATCTTTTAATCTCTCTTTTTAACTAACGGCTCCAGCGCCGCCGGGGATCATAAAATCGTTAGCATAAATCTAAGCCTAAATCGAATTGATTAAAGCTTAAACGGAGCTAGCGCGCCTCCGCCGTAATGCCTTTATATAAACCGTCAACGCTAAAAAACCGGAAATTATAAGTAAATCTTATCTTTAGCAAATCCTTTAAACCATTATAAAAATACTAAAAATCTTTGTTTCCGACGCCGACGCCATCCTTAATAGTATCTTTAAGGCCCTCCGGTTTGCCTACCTACGAAAGAAGCTATATAGCTTTTAAAACGACGAAACGCTTATTATATTCGATTCTAATAGGGCTTTTATTATAAGCTAGAAATAAGTATTAGCGAAATAATTCGAAAATAACCTATATATCTAGATAAAATGTTTTATAAATTATATCATTATATATAGCTTTTTTTTTGTTATGGAATATATCGTAACGATTTTCGTAATAATCTCGTTTATCAACTTCTTTTCTATCAAAGTTCGCTATTATTTAATCATTATTTATATCGATTATAGAAACGCTATCCCCGCTATTAATCTCGTAGACCGCTATAATCCCATAATATAAACCGATCTTAACCAAGCCTAGGTTCGTACCTATTTTAACGATCACTCTATTAAACGAAAATAATAAAATATCGCCCCGATCGAATAACGTTAACGCCTTTTTCGCGATACCATATAACCTAACCCTTTTAACGAAAATAAATCTTAAAAAAAGGCCAATTAAAGCCCGAGGATTTATTATAATTTTAATTTTAAATCCGAAAATTATCGGTTTTAAAGTTATAATCTTATATACAAATGTTTTAAATATAACGCTACCTACCCTACCTAAACTTATAAATTATAGCTCTTACGAGCCAACCTTTAAATTACTTATCCCTCCGCTATATTTAATACGAAATATAATATCGCTTTTTCCCGTTTATAACCCTTTTGATTAGCTATTAAAGCTATCTCTTTTTCCTTTAAAACCGCAAGCATAGCGCCGAGTGTTTTAAAGTTATATTAAAACGCTTTTTAATAGTATCGTCGGTATCCTGATATATAATATACGTATTAGCTATATAAGCCTAGGAATTTTGATTTTCTTTAAAAATCTCTCCTTTATAAACCTCGATTTTGATATTATCGAGCAATAGCTATTTAACGATCTGGCTATAGCTAGAATCATATAAATCAATCCGTTTTAACCTTTTATCTCTTTCCCTTTAAGCCTCGTGCTAAAGCACGATAAAGGTTAACGCCGTATATATCATCTCTCTTTCTTTAATAATTATTCTGTAAATAATTTCATATCTGCTGAATAGGGCAATTTATAATATACCTCTCGATCTAAATTTTTTGAAAAGGTTTGCCACGTTAGCCGTAATGCTATTTTCGTCAAAAAAGATTTAAAATCGGCGTTCAAAATAATCCTTATATCGCTAACTAATCGTTAGCTATTAGGCTTAATTTAGAAAAATCGCTATTATTATAAAAATTATCTTTCTTTTAGCTTATGTATAACTCCTTTTCTTTTTAACTTTTTTGCCGAAACCTTATATTAGGTCCTCGAGCGCTAGTTACCATAGCTCTCGTTATTATATTACCTCGATGATTTCATCGCGATCATATCTATCTTTCAAATATATTATCCCTTTAAATTCGTCTTTACCTAAAATAATATCATAGATTACCTAGCATATCTACGAATTATACAAAAGATGGTAAAGGCATAATACTAAAATATCTAAAGGTAGAAATCGATACGATCTAAATAATCGTACGATTATTATGTAGTAAAAGATATAAAGCTTTTATAGCCGTTATTAACGCCTTGATAAAAGAAAATATTATATTTAAAAAATAAGAGGCTTTTACGGGGTTTCTTAATTTTTATTACGAGGTGATCCCGTTTAAGAGGCTATTTATATATCGCTTTTACGATTTTTAAATACGTTAGCGTTAACTGTATACGCGGTGGCCGATAATTGATTCCGTTAGGGCTGACCTAATTTAATGGCGAGATCTCCTGCTTATTATAAATAGCATATATCTGATCGATAATTTTCAATGCCTTATAATATATTTATTTATAAATGTTTTTAATGCCGGCTTAGGCGGTTTCTAGTATGTTGGCGTATTTTATAAGTTTGATTGGCGGTTAGTGGTTATATTAGAGGATTATATATTCTTTATTTTATAGCTGATTAAAATATATATTAACGCCGTTGAAATCGTTGTTATTTAAATAGCGATATTATAATAGGCCGGATTTTAGAAGCATTCTACGCTAATAATCTATATAAATAATAATATAGCCTTGGCAGCGTTTAATAATAAGATAATCCGAAAATTCTTTTTTAGGCCCTTACGTATAGTTTTATTTCAAGCGTCCGCTAAAGATATCGTTATATTTGCTATATGTATAACCTTTAAAAATAACGCTTTTGTTAACGCTTTTTTATGCGGCTTTTGGCTAATAATAGCTAATTTATGCCTTACCTAGCAAATGCCCTCTTTTTCGAACTACCTTTTAATTTTTGCCGCCGAATAAACGGAATCATTATAAGCTATATATACGCAAATTTTTCATAGGCAGACCTTAAAGATTCTATAGAGAAACGATTAATAATAACGATTAGATCATACGAGAATTACTGCTTATTTAACGGGGTCGCCCTTTGGCTAGCAATAAAGGCTACGTTAGCATCGTGGATTGTAATAAGAGCTTTAGGTGGCGACCCGTTATAAAGATTTGGTTATCTTTTCCCTTTTATATTAATAAATTATATAGCAATTTTACGTGTATATTACGTTAATCTAAATTACCTTATTAATATTTTTGAATCGTTTTATATATACCGTTTATTTAAAAGAGCCGCTAGCTTATTTCCGAAGTAGCCTTTTATAAAAAAATTCGTTATATTACGTAATATCTTTATTAAGCTAGTCTTTGATATAGCTACGGCTGGCGAAGCGAAATGGGATCGGTTATATTTTAATATGGCGTTTATATTCGTTTTCTCCGCTTTCCTCCGGCTAAAAGAAATCAGGTGGTTTCGCTTAAAGCTTTAAGATCTATAGACCTTTAGATCAATAAAGCCTATACGGGGCTATATAATTTTCGATGGCGGCGATCTCGAATTCTTTCTGCTTTATAGTAAGGTTAATAAATATTACGATGGCGTTACGATTTTGGTGGGCCGCGGCTTTAACGAAGTATATGCGGTATCATATATGATTAAGCTATTCGTTAAATACTTTTTATCTTTAGAAATATTTTTATTTAATTTCGAAAACGGCGCTTTTATGCGAAAGAGAATATTCGCAGTATTAAATAAACGCTTTATAAACCTCGGCATCTCTTTATATATCTATAACAGTTATTTTTTTAAAAGAGGGGCGGTATAATACGCTTACGATAATAGCATTATTCGCGGAAAAGCTAAATTTATAGGTAGGTGGGCTAGCGATTCTATCGATAGATATTTCCGTTAATTACGTGCTTATTAAAAACGAATATGATAGAAATTTTATACCGGCATAATTATAGGCTTCGTATAAAACTAATAATATTATAAGGGCGTGAACGATAGGCTTTCGCCGGTATAAATAGTTACCGCTAGCAATGTTAACGATAACTTTTCTTTTGCCAAATCAGGAAATAGCCGGCGAAGGCTTATACTATTTAATATAATTATAAACCCTTTTGCGTTAAATCTCTAATATATAGTTAAATAGGTGATATTTAACGGTAATAGGGATGGCCTAGCTTGACCTTGTGTATATGCTATAAATATAAGGTCTTCTTGCCCTTTTATTAAATATAATAAGGGTTAAAAATTAGATATTATTATTAGCATTGCGAATAGGTATCGTTATTATACGCCAACGGCATTATATATTCGTTTTTTATTTACCTACCTCCTTAAGGTACGTAAGCAAGGATTAGGGTTTTAAGGGGTTTACGGCTGTGATATTTGTTTTGGTTTTTCGTATATTTTACTCTCTGTGGGCTCTCGCCGGCATAAGCGGTCACCGCTAGCAGCGTTGACGATAACCTCTCTTTTGCCAAATCAGGAAACAGCCGGCGAGGGCTCACGCCACCCAATACAGTTGTGAACCCCTCTGCGTTGAATCCCTGATGCGTAGTCAAATTGAGAGCATTTCTGACCTTGGGATCCCATTTGGGCCAGTGGAGCTTAGTTTCCAGTGGGGGAATCGATTCCCAGGTCTTCTCATTCTTGGTGGTGGACATGCTATATAATGGTCTATAGCTCTGATTTTGATGATAAGTTTGAAGAGCCTGACGATAATATTGTTGATGATAAAGAGGGTATTGCCTTTAGTAGCGTTTCTTGCTATAGTTCTTCTGGACTTAGTTTTGCCAGAATGTAAGTGAATTTTATTAGCAGGTTTGCTTGCCTTTTGGATTTAATTTGGCCAAGCTATATATAAATGTTATTTGCAAGTTTTCTTGCCTTTAGATTTAGTTTTACTAGTATATAAATAAGTTTTTATTAGCAGGTTTGCTTGCCATTGGATTTGGTTTTGCCAGGCTATTGGAGGTTTATAAGGATCCAGACTCTAATAATATAGAGCTTATATTAAAGATTCTTAATTCCGTTCGTATTTATGCCATAGTTAAGCTTTCATAGTTTTAGCGTTATAACGCTTTTAAAATTATTAATTATTTAGGCCTATAGCCCTCAAAGCCTAAGCGCTATATATCTGATGATAATGCTAGGCGGATATGGTTCGATTAACTTTTCGGCGTTTTATATCGAAAATCGCGAGCTTTAAACCGAAAAGTCTATTCTCTTATCCGAGGTGCTAGTGGAAATAATGTAAATAAAGGTTTTCTTGCTATGAATGAGGTTATAGCAATTGGCCAGATTTGCCATTATTTCTAGCAGGTTCGAGAAAATTCAGAATCTGAAAAATGGCAAATAGCATTAATCAAGGAACCAAAATATAAGAAAAATGCTAGGAATAATAGGTCGTTGTTTATAATAAAGTGATGGTCTAAGTAGAAATGCATAACTGTTTTGGCGTAGATAATCTATGATAGAATCGAAGAGGAATTATAGCTGGTTTCGGCGTAGCATAGAGGAAAGGAGGCTAAATAAGCCAAGTAGAGCGTCTAATCCTAAAGGAGTAGTTATTAACTTCGGAGTATTAACTCCGGGCTCATAACCTGTTGAATGTAGATAAAAAAAGTTGATTGAAGGAGTAACTAAGTTACCGGTCTAATGTCTAGGGATAGCCCAGTTTATATACATCTGAGTAGGGACTGCTGGACGTCTTAGTCATATACTTTAACAATATATCCCTTCCCTCCGGCTTTGTCAGCACCCGCAAGCCCCCTGATTGGCCGGTTCCCCATTTCACTACTTGCAGCTTCTATTTGCACCTTATTTACACCGCCCCCCTCGCGCAGCGAGGTGCACGCCTAACAAACGAAGTCTGATTTACGAGATAATGAAATCCCACGTTGTGCTCTATCGTTACTATACAACAGCAGAAAGACTGAAAATGCCGCGCTATCGATACGTTCACCATATTAAGTTGGTCTTGGAAACCTTGGAGAATAGCCAGCTGCAGACGCGATAGTAGAAATTGAAGACAGGCCGTTTCCGAAGAAATCATGACAAGAAGAAAAGCAACCCCATCAGCCTCAGCATTCATTCCCCCGGCTCGGCGGCCGCTGCCGCGTCAACCAGGTCAGCCAATTCGTCGGACTTGCAGAGCTGCGGTGAATGTCCGGTGTGAATCTTCTGCACCACAGCGCCGGTGGCAGCCGCAACGATCTCCTGATATTAGTGGATTGGTGACTTCCAACGGGGTCTTGCCAAAGAGTTCAGCTTTCAGCGAACCACGTCGTATCACAAGAAAGGTGCCACTGCTGACGATATATTGTTGGTGCTGAAGGCATTATGGGAATGCTCGAACGACATTATCTGCCAGCCCTAGGCTCGATTTGCCTTTTACGCCGTAGTCCTTTTGGGAGGCGTAATTGGCGCTCGGCCGGGAATGCTGCTTGGACTCTATTATAAATAATGCAAGCTCGATCTAATCCGCGGCGCGAGCGGTTAGCCTAAGCTTATTATTATTATAAAACTAGCGAGGAATAAGATCAAGGTTGCCGTAAGATCTAGTAAATATGGCGTAAGGTAAATAGTTTATTTATCTATTTATAAAATATTTATTATTTTAAGTTGATTTTAGTTAATATTGCGTTTTTTATAATATAGGTGGATTATTTTCCGATTTGCTTAGTTAATCTGGTTTTCGCCCGGGCTATTTAAGATAATGCGTTTAAGCAAGAGTTTAGATCGATAGACGAAGTTTTCGATCGGCCTAATCTCTCTTCGATATTTTGCCTTTTGTTATTTTTTAAATTTGAATATTTTAATAAGGATATCTTCCATTTATTTTTTAACTAATTTTATATATTTTAGCATTACGTTTTGGATATTATTGGCTTTAAAGAGTATCTTCGCCTTTATACGTTTCGTATAGGTATAGGAAATAGATTAACCGGTTCGAGATTTTATTTGGATTACGATTAACCTTAACTTTATTTAATTTTATTTAATAGCGGCCTTTCCCGATAATATGCGAAATTATATTTTCGGCTATATTTAAGCTATATATAAGTCGAATTATTAAAGCTGTCGAATTGAGAAAGATCTTTCGGGTTTTGCTTTTGGTAATGTAAAGCGGAAGTTGGAGCTTTTTAAAGAATTCGGCAATATATTCCTAAAGTGTAACCGGGGTGCTTTGTTTTATATATCTTTTTAAGGGTAGGCGTAGCTTGATCGGCGACGAGATATTATTTTGCTTCGCCGATTTATAAAGATATTAATAACGGAGCCCGATTATCGTTAGACGCTTTAATTAAAGGCAAACGAGTTAATATGATAATTTCATCGATTTTGGCTTATTTAGGCGAGAAAAGAGTATTTTGCCGAGGTAGCTACGCTGCGATAGCAAAGTAAAGAGCTTATTGATTAATCTTTTTTACGAGGTTTAGCTGGAATTGCTGTTAATATGGCTTTTTTAATCGAAAAGTCGATAAATATTGAGAGCGTTAGTAATATTTATTTTAGATAATATGCTAAAGCTTTTTTATTTTATTTTCGTAAATTACCTTATATTTTAACGAAATTCGGAGAATTTATAATTTTCAAATAAACCTTTATATTAATTATCTTTAGATTAAATCAAAATAAAAAGGATATTTCCGAATCGAAATACGAAAGCTATAAGATAATAATATTGGTTAAAGAGTAGAAAACCCTTTTAAATATTTTTCGTTATTTGATTTATAGCTTAATATTTACCGTACGATATAATCTTATTAAATATTATCGAAGAAAGTATCTTAAGGACGGTCTCTTTATAAAGCCTTTTTCGTACTTATTATGCCATAAAGAGATCGACGGCTTTATAAAATAGAGCTCTTACGTCGAAAGGATCTATAATTCGTAATATACGCCGTAATTGGATATTTAGAGAATATAACTAAATAATCAATACTTCGTTTATCTTTTTCTTTATTAGAAATTGATTGATGACGAATTTTTATTCATTATATATATTAACCGATATTATATTAAACCTCGAATTTGCTTTATTATCTTTCGGGAGATAATATATAATTAAATTAGCTATATTAGGATAATTATGGTTTAGCAGTTTATATAATTAATATTAATTTGTTAAATATACGGATGGCTCGGTATAATAGATAAGGGCTTAGGATGTTATATAAAGAAAGCGTATTTATCTTTATTTTTAAATAAACGTATAAGGGAAAAGAGTGAAAATAAAAAAGGTGCTTTAGCTAAGTAAAGCGTTAAGCGTCGTTAAAAAGATATTAATTAGTATATATAAGGTATGGAGTATTTAGTGTATTGTTGATTTCTAGTTTTTAAGAAATGATTCCTTTTTAAACGGGCATTTAAGCAATCTATCTATATTAGCCAGATATGCCCATTTAGGCAATTGCCCAAGAGCTAATTATTTATAGGAACCTTTCTAGCCGATATTACTATCTATAGATTATGATAGATGCTTGATTGCTTGGCCAAATGAATTACATTAGCTACGGCTTGCCACCGGGTTGGTCGTTGGTCGGTGGCCTATGACTTTAGTTTATTATAATGATTATGCTATTGTATAAAGAAGCGTAAGCCGTGTTGAACTATACGGCTGGAGTGTTTTGTGTGTTGATAGTTATTGTATTGCTAAAGAGAGACCTAGAGGCTAGAGGGCACTCTGGGGACTGCTGGCTATATAGGGCAGTGGAATACGTTGCAATGCGGGTCTTAATCCCTGGCAACCTTTGCAACATATGCAGCCGCGTATACACTAATAATACCATACGCTATAATTCTTATGCGCTCGCCATAATCATGCGGCTGTCTATTAAAAACCGATTAGCTAAGCACGACGAGACGCGTTATTCAAATGCATTTAAAGATATATATATGTTATATTATATACGCTTGCCACTTTGATATACTTTGGCAATGGCCGCTTTTGGTGGAAATTAGTACCGAGCGCCAATTGTTCTATATTGTTAAGCTGGCGCGTAGCATTCGATCTAATTAACTTTAGAATAATCATCGGTGTAATGAAGACTCTTTGGAGAGTGCCCAATGTATAAGGCGGTGGTTTGTGATCGTCGTGATGAATTGCTAGGTGTATCAGGCTTTGGCGTGCTATTGATTAGAAGTACCGCTTTCCTTAAAACGACCAATTAGTACTTTGGGCACCCGGTTATATACACAAAATCTATCCTACTTAATTTAAACCTGAAATAGATAGAACTTCGAAAAGTTGTATATTGTTGTATATATACTATCTTGATATTTCTAATTGTATCAATTTTATTAACCTTGAAATTAATCTTTGGTAGGAAGCAGTATGGTAGGGAGCAGAAGAATAGCAATAGGGATGGAGCAATAGCAACTGGTAGATATCAATAGAAATTAATAGATAGCAGCAGCAACCGGTAGGAAATAATAGCAATTGGTAAGGAGCGGCAGCAATTGGTAGGGAGTAATAGCAATTGGTAGGAGCTATGATTAGTAGGTAGGAGTTGCAATTAGTGGGTAGGAGTTGTAATTAGCGAGCAATAATAGCAATTAGTGGAAAATAGTAGCAATTGGTGGGTAAGAGTAATAATTGGTGGGTAGGAGTAGCAATTAGTGGGTAGGAGTAGCAATTGACATGAAATAATAGTAATTGGTAGGGAGTAGTAATTAGTGGGTAAAAGTAGCAGTTGGTGGAAAGTAGTAGCAATTGGTACGGACCTGTAGCTAGTGGGTAGGAGCTACAATTAGTAGGTAGGAGCTGCAATTAGTAGGTAGGAGTTGCAACTAATAAGCAACAATAGCAACTGGTGGAAAGCAGCAGCAATTGGTGGGTAGGAGTAGCAACTGATAAGAAATAGCAGTAACTGGTAAGGAGCAGCAACCGGAAATAGCAGCAACTAGTAAGGGGCAGCAACTAATGAGGTAACCAGGGATAATTTATTAGAAATAGAAAATAAAAATTGATTTTTAAAAAATATCCGATAAATGCTATAATATTTTTTCTATAAATCGAAAATAGAAAATTAAAGAAAGTAATTAAAAAACGGTTTCAACTTAACAGGAAAAAAATCTATAAAAATCGAAAAGGACAAATACAGCTATAAAATATAAATGGGGCTCTTAGGCTAAAAGGTTTTATTTCACTGCCTCTCTACTCTTTAATTCTATATTATCTAAAATATCAACAAAACGTAGTTTATATAAATTTCTTCCTTTAAATCACTATAAATAAGTTTCTTATTGGTTTATATCAGCTATAACTAAACAGATTACGATTTATTTCTAAACGCAAACCAAATAATATTGCTATTAAACAGCTTACGGAATTATTCAAACTTTCGTATAATCCTTAGCAATATCGAATTCCAATCGTGATATCGCCCGAAAAGCTTCAAATAATATTCGAAAAATCAATAGTAATAATAAGAAACATCGCGGAACACCATATACCGCTTCCAAAACTATCTCTATTAGATAAACTACGATATATCTATAATCGATAACGGTTCGAAGCCGCGATATTTATAAATAGCCCATATATATAATGGAAAGTTCAATTATACTATATTCTATTAAAAAATAATTTTCGTTAATTATTGCCGAAAATAATAGACCAATATTTTTATTAAACTCTACCGTCTAACGGAGAAATCTTCCTATGGGTCCGTAATTACGAAAAATCCGGAAATATCCGCGAAGCTACCTTTTAGCGGCTAAAATTAAGCAAATATAAGCAAAAAATATTATATACTATCCAATAGGATAAACATCTTCTCGAAAAACTAAATCAATTACATCCGTTTCATAGCCTTTAAGATAACTTTCAATTAGGCAATATAAAGAAATATATAGCGATCCATACTACCGATAAAATATTATATTACCTCTAGTATATATACGAAACTTAGGATCTAATTATTTTAGGCGAGCCAATTACTTAATACGCAATAGATATCCAAATTATATCAAAGCTAGAGTTACTTATACCAGCTACTAGCAAAACGGATATTACGGTAATATATAAGCTCGTCGCCTTTAATGCATTATTCCCGAATATTTCTAAGCCGGCTATACAAAGCAGAATAAAACGCCAAATCTTACAGATCTTTATCTTGATCCCTAGCCTTAAAATATTTCATTAAAATATAAAATTATTAAATATCGGGGCGCGGATTTTACGGGAGTATATTATTAATGACTTTAAGATTAGATTAATTCGCAATATAATAGCAGGCTATTAGCAATTGCCTAAAAGATTATTAATAAAATAAAAAGAAAATATTTTTCGCCAATTAGATTTAGAACCTATAGCCGACCTAATATATCGTTAAGTTTATATAATAACGTTGCGAAATTTCCCGTATTTATCGATTATTAGCCCGCGTTATAAGCGCGGTTAGCGGGTTTATCAAGCTATAATGGATAACTTATATTTAGCTCAATTTCTTCGTAGAATTTAGATATAAGGTTTCCGTTCGTATAAGCTGGAGGGGACTGTCGTACGTTTAAGTGAATGTCGTGTGCCGCAGGCAGACTCAAACGTAGAACCCCTTTTTACTGAGAAGGAACTAGAGCGAAGATGCGGCAGGCCGTTTTCGAGATCCTTTGCCTTGCTCTCGGACGTGCTTACCAGTTTGCGGCATCCGGAGGCATCCAGGCCCTCCCTGACCCTGTGGTTCGTCAGCAGGTCATTGATCTGTATGCAGCCACTTTTAGAGTTAGCTGGCTAGCAGCACTTGCATTTGCCCTGGCTGGGTTCTTGCTGGTCTTTCTTGAGAAACACGTCGAGCTGAGGAAGGAGCTCGACACAGAATTCGGCATGGAAAAGAGGGAGAAGCCTCCGACGAGTGAAAACGGGGTCACTGATCAGCCAACCCGGTAGCGAGAATGATAGAGCTTGTGGATGAGCGTTGATGGAAGGGTTATACCTAGGTACTGATGGTGAAGATTGGCTAAGTACCCGTGGTTTGGGAGATTCCGCCGTAGTACAATATTATTGGAACAGAGCGATAGAGAGTTCACATTCACGCTAGCCAAAGGATTGTCCTAAGCTGTTTGTATAGTCAGTCCGTACAGTTTGTGTGGGACTGCTATTCTATGTATATCCCTCTTTCCTAAGGATTTAGCCCATTTATCTCAGTCATGGATCTCATAATCTCACAAATATAAGTGATAATTTTGAATTGTTGTCGTCGTACTGCAAGTTTTGAAATATTTCAAGTTACTAAAATTCGATGGCGTGCGGTTGTCAGGTCTTGGTAGCTGTAGCTACAATCGCATTTCCTTCCAGACGCCCCTTTCCTTCTGGAAATCTTTTTCCCAACCAACGGATCTGCCACTGCACCGCCTGCTCCACCTGCTCAGCCGACATTGTCGCTGTCACAGCCTTGACGCTCGGAATGTTGGTCACGTTGAATCGCACCATTTCCTCCGCGTCCGTATACTCATAAAACACCCGCACTTCGTCCACTTGAACCCCGGTGAAGCAAGCCTCCTCCAGCTCGCGCCGAACCGCCTCTGTCGATGCCCACGCCGGCGGAATCGCGGCCAGCTTTGTGCCAGGCCGCACCACAGCAAGCGACTCCTCAATCAGTTCCATCCACTCGACGCGCCGGAAGCTCGTCAGCCCGAACACGCCTCCTGAACGTAGCACGCGCCGGGTCTCGGCGAGCACAGCCCGCGGGTGCTCGGCCATGAGCAAGAGCAGACCCGCCGTGACGTGACTGAAGGTCTCGTCTGGCACCTCGAGGTTCTGTGCATCCCAGACAACAGCCTGAACGCGAGCCCACCATGCGGCGAGGGTGTCACTTGCGTATTGCCGCGAAATTCCGTCATGGACTGTCGTCTCTTGTGCCCCTTTGATGCGACCGCGCACGACTTCGATCATGCCGGGACTAAGATCTGCGGCAACGAGGCAGGTGCGGTTTGGTAGATCGGCGTCGTACGACTCGAGGAGACAGCCCAGTACTTGCGCAACGCCGCAGCCAGTGTCCAGGATCGCGGTTGCTGAGGTCAAGGGTAGGACTTGGTTGACCTGTTTTGTGTGATGCAGTGTGTTAGTTTCACGCAGCCACGTCTTGTCTGCCCATCTTGCCGTATGCACTATGTGGACTTGATGTCCTGTTTTTATGAGATAGCATTATGTCTCATGGCTGAGGGTGTCTTGCTTGCACGCACTCGATGAATTAGCTCCTTGTTCAAGGCCGTTGTTGGGCCTTCGGCCGCTGTCTTGAGCAAGGCAGTGGCTGATGCATCCCAGGACTCTGTGGTGGCTGTAAGGCAAATGACAGTTAGCTGCATGGGATATTGAAGTGCATAGTGCCTTCGGAGAGACCCTTCGGAGGCATTGGATCGTAAACATACAGACCAAACTAGAGGGGTTGGTAAAAGTTGTCGAGGACATGGCTGCGGCAACATTTGAAGGTATATGCCAGGAACTCAAAAAATTGACAACCTCTGTTGTGTAAATACACTGAGCTGAACAGAGTACCTTTTTTCACAGAAGATCGGACTCAGGGTATACCTGGACTGTTTCAGGATCACCTAGCTACGAGAGCCTTATGTACTGGTAGAAACAGCTCTTGACGCTACCTAGGTACGTATCTTCATGAGTCTCTGTAGTACTTCGGTGACCGACTCATAATGATGAAGCACTTTGTGCATGTTTATGATCTTATCATTGACTCCATACCGGTATCACAGAGAAACGGCCACCGTAACCCTGGGTTATGACGGCACCTGGGTCTACCAGTGGGAATTGGGAGGATTTACATTGCAACTTTTCCATTCAGGGGAACAAGTTATTTGTTACCAGCCCAGTGAACAACATAGGACCACCACCTCTGTTTCTCCAACCCGAGCAGTCTGTCGACCCCATGCCCCGTGACCCTTCTCGGCAACTCGCGCGCAATGCCAGCCCCAGCGTTTGAGCCCTGGAAAATGTTGCTGCTTATCATCTTGAATGAACTTGCGCAATCGCCAGCCGCAAAGACCCCAGAGACATTGGTCTGGTAGAAAGGCATCTTTGTAACGATATCGTTGCGGTCGTTGGTTTCCAGCTCCAGCTGTCTCACAATATTTGGATTAGGGCGGGTATGAGGCTGATGGACCAGAAATGTCTCCAACATGGTCTCCCCATCGTCGAAATGTATCAAGACTCCCTTAGTATCAGGAGCTTTGTCTAACCGGACGATCTTCCGGTATTCGACGTTGGTATCTATCTCACCTCTTTCCACGAGTGCCTTCCGAATGCCTTCTCCGAGGACTTTGTCGCTATTGGTGCCGAAGAGATGGCAGTATTCTTCTCCACGGGAAGGTCCACTGCCGCCGCCAGAGCTCTCGAGAATTCCCAGAAAAGCACTGGCTCGTCATTGGTAATGTTGAAGCTCTCCCCATCAACACGTGTTTTCGCACCGGGAGCCGGCTTCCCATAAGCCAGGACAAGACGCTCTGCAGCGAGTATGTGGGCGTCGATAAGATTGGAGATATAGACAAAGTCGTACACATTCTTTCCTGATCCGAACTAGAGTATCGTCCAGACGCATGTGTCAGCAAAGACCCAACAGCGATATTCGACATGCTTGAAGTGCTTACCTGGTATCCTGCGTTGCCTTTTCGGGCGTTGGCAATCATCTTGCCGGCGCAGAGGAAGTCGCGTTCTCCAAATATAGCGGATGGACGTATCGACACGGTCAACATCGACTTGTCGCCTTTCGCGCGGTTGGCTGCCAGAATCTCAATCTCCGCCTCAGCCTTGGTCAGAGTATAAATACGAGTCTGAACGGGTGCGCGGAGGATAGGGAGGGATGTAAAGGCAGCCGACTTTGTAAAGACACTTCTCGTATTCTATCTGCGTTATGCTTACCTGAGCCGCTGTTGGTGAGAGCTCTGTCTCATAGAAGCAGACTAGCTGAATCTTCATGCGTTCCAGAACTGTCGAAAATCTCTGCCTCTGCTGCTTCAATACTTGTGAGTTTGGGCTAAGTGATTCAACGAGCAATCGGTTCGGCTGGTTCTGAACCATGGGGAGAAGGGATTCGATATTCAAGCCATCTTTTTTTAATTTTTGTATCATTACTCGCATGGAGCCTTTCGGCTATAGCGAGGGCTTTCTAGCCAGATCTAACTCTATCTACAAAAGTAATGCTTTCCTTAAAACAGCCAGTCCCCCTAGCCTAGAACCATCCTACAACCCAAAATTACCGTATACTCAAAACTCACAAATACAACAATACTACTTTGCCACCCTATAAAGCCCTACAAAAAGCTCATATAACCAACAATTTATAAAATTAATTTGCTTAAAGAAATTCCAATAACGCTTTTTTCCTAATATTTAAATAAAAAAAATGGTTATATTAAAAAGCTAAACCCTTTTACGCAGATATTCTAACCTTAAGGCCCGATAGCGAATATAATATATAATAATATATAAAGAGGTTTGCTAAGCTCCGCTCTTATAAAGATATAGCGCCATCTTAGATTTGCCAATTAAATATAAATACCTTTTGAAAAACCCTACACCTATTTTAAGCTGAATATAAATAGGCCACCTAAATTAGAAGTCAAAATCGACCTTTGTATGAAACCGTAAGGAATAGCGGCTAATTTGGCGGTATAGCCTTCCTAGCCCGGTATGGTCTATACCAGCCCATGATTCCCACTGTGCTTTCCACAAAAATCAAGCGTAGTTGATTTGACCATACGCTTGATATATGAAAAGGAGATCCAACTGTCGACAGGAGCCTTTGAAAGCGCCCTTTTCGCGAGTTTGTCGGCCAGTTCGTTGCCCGGAATGTTGACGTGGCTGGGGCACCACGAAATGCATATCTTGCAGACTTGTTCCAAAGTACTTGAATAGAGCTTTATATCAGTTTGTCTTTCCTTGGCGTGAACAAGACCCTGATACCTTGTCTGAGACAGGAAAGACGTCGTCAAACATGAAAGTTGAATATCAATACAGATCTGAATTGAATAAACGTACAAGCCAACTTGGATCATGTCCCATGCGCGACGGAACATGTAAGCCTGGCGAGTTTGGTTGTGGCCGACGACTATGTCCCTTATGTCCGCAGAACATACGCGCTCCTCTCCACCGTGCTCGGCTCGAACACAACCTGCTGGTATTGACCGCTTTGAACGGACTTTTGTTTTGTACAAGGTTGATTTTATTCTGGGGATACCTCGCCATTATAAAATTAGAAGTTGATATAGAAAGTTGATGAGTATTATACAAAACTATAGCATCTATATCTGTGCCCCAGCAATGCGCGGCCCAGTTTCCAAGCCCATTTGAAGTACTAAGTACTATAGTGGGGAAAACTCCTTACACTCTGCTCAGTTTTACCCTGTGTTACGCCAATGCAGCATTTCGGTAGGTGCCAATGCAAGAGCCATCGAGCCTTCAACCCGTGGTCGTGACACAACAGCTATAAATCCAATTTTTGGCACACCAATACGAAACACTTACACAGAGAGCGAAGGCCAAGATCTTTGAATCTGAAGTCCAATCGCAGCCGGACCGTTGTCGTGCGTGGCTCTTGCAATGTCATTTGTCCCCCGAGACCCTATTTGCTGCCCGCTGTCAATCAATCAATCAATCAATCACTATGGCCATGTTTGACATTTCGCCGGAAACGGCACCTCTTTGTCCATTACAGAACAAAGGGGCACGGAGTATATCAGCCATCCTTCTAACAGGGTGATGATCTTGGATGCATATGTCTTCATTTTCCATTCAATATACTTATGCTTCACATGTCTAGCTGTTGTGGCATTTGTGTTAAGTCTGTTCAGCAAGCACTGCCATTTGAGGGAAGAGGTTGAAAGCAACCATGTTCTCGATGAGATGTCATTCGAGCTGGTCTGAGTCAGCCTAGGATTCATCGAGCCTAGATCGGGGTGTTGGTAGCCTGCTAGGACTTTCAAGGTTTATTTGTAAGGCGATTCAACTAAAAGCTTCCGATTTAATACGCTGTCGACGGTGAGTGCGGGATTGGGGGATTGGGGATTGAAAAAAACACAAAGGCTGGCAGAAGGGTTGTCTACAAATCATTAGATCATTTCTTTCCAAGTATTTATCGCCTTTACTGGGGAGCTTTTGAGGAGGGAAGGTAGCTAATGTAACTTTACATAATTTTATATTATTATTCTACGTTCTCTATGCTTAGGTACCTATTAGATCGTACAAAGGCTAATTACGCGGGTATAAGGACATATGTTGATAGGGCTTAGGGTACCGGTATAGATAAAACGTATACGTAGTCAAATAAATACTGGTGGAGTGAGTGAATTGTCTGGGTCTAAGTGGGAAGATTAAAATAGGTAGCTAGCTATTTAAGGTGGGAAACGGTTCTATAATTCCCCAAGTCAGCCAGCCGAGTAAATAGTGACTCGTGCGTCTGAAGCCCTCGTCATTATTAACGGGTTAGTCCAATACTCAACTCTTTTTCTTTTGTGAGTTGGTACCGTTTCCAAAAACAAAGGTTCGAACCTACGACCTCCCCGATAATAATCAGCCGCGCTCTTATAGAGCTAGCCAAAATCGGGTTAACTAATATAGACTATACCGGATTAAAAAAGCTATACCGCCAAATTAACCGCTATTCTTTATAGTTTTATATAAAAGTCAACTTTGATTTCCAATTTAATTAGCCTATCTATATTCAGCTTAAAACAGATATAAGGCTTTTCAAAAAGTACCTATATCTAATTAGCAAATCGGATATAGCCCTATGCCTTTATAATAACGATGCTTAATAAACCTCTTTGCATATCATTTTGCATTATACTCTTTTTCGAGCCTTAAAATCAAAATACCTACATAAAATAGTTTAACCCTTTAACGTAACCACTCTTTTTTATATAAATATTGGCAAAAAGGCGTTATTAGAATTTCTTTAAATAAGCCAATTTAACAGATCGCTAGCTATATAAGCTTCTCGTAAGGCTTTATAGATTGGAAAAAAAGTGCGGTTATATTTGTAATTTTTAAATACACAATAATTTTGGGTTATAGGACGCTTCTAAGCTAGGGGGACTGGTTGTTTTAAAGAAAGCGTTATTTCTATAGATAGAGCTAGATCTGGTTAGACAGCCCTCGCCATAGCCGAAAGGCTCCATGCGAAAAATGAAAAAAAAAAAAAAAAAGGTAATTGGGGAAAAGTCTTGGCATTTCATTTGTATAGAGATATTAAAGTTATTCGTTCAAACCAAAATATTCTTTTCTATAAATTAGATATAACAAAACTATTTAATTTAGAATAAAGGATTGGTATTTAGGTGATTGAAGAAAAGTTAATTAATTGAAAAGTTTGAAATTGAAGATAATATATTGAATGTGAATATATTGATTTTAGTTACTTTTTGCTGTTTCATAGGTAGGGGTGTTTTATAAATAGGGTGCTTATAATATCGCCGTATAATTTATAATTTTATTAATATACGGGCCTTATTAGGTAATTGCGCGAAACGATAGCGAAACCGGTATGCGCATCCTATTCCGCTATCTATTAGGGAACCGCTTATCCTCTTTAATGCCAACGTACTTTCGAAGTTATACGTAATATAAAAATGTCCTTGCTAGCATGTCGGTTATAAAGGTATTATTTATAGGTGGTATAATACGGAAATTATATATTTAATTGACGTATAGCTGGTCCGGAGATATATATATATATATATAAAGCTTAAATAGATAATTAAGGTTTAGTTCGGTTGTAAGGCAAAGTATAGATACGTATCACCGACTATTATATTATAATTCAAAATTGAATTGATTTAGCTAATCCGCCCGTAATAATCGTACTGTATATAGCAGGTCTTCTTGTTTAGTATCTTTAGCCTCCTCTTTCTAAAAGTATATAATCAATATTATAATATAATAAAGCCTTGCGTTTGTATCTTAATAAAGAAATAAAGTTAAGAAAATTAAAGGTAAGAAGAGGTAGAGGGAGGAGCAATCTATCTTTGCGGGTCTTTGTAGCCATTATAATATTAGAATAAAGAGTTTAAAAAAGAGATTAAGGTTTTATAAATAAAGAATCGGCTTTATTAATTTATTAAAATATATAATCTATATATTAAAAAAAACTTTGGGATTGAAGAATCCTATTAAATTAGCTTAGAATTGACCTATGCAGCTTATGAGCTTAGATACCATATACCTATAATATCTAATATTAAAAGATTGCAGAAATCACCTAAGCAAGCGGGTGATTTATATACGGCTGCATTTATTATAACCAGCTTTATAACCTTTGCTCACACCGCCTAAATTATTATAAAATATTGATTTTTTAAAAGTATCTTAAGATTATATATCCTAAGCTTAGATATTTAAAGATAAAGAAATAATAAATGGATCCGTATAATTTATCGGCTTATTATATCTAATAACTTATATATATATTGCGATTTTCGATTTTTAGGAAATTATATTTTATAAAAAGATATATTTTATTTATTATCTACCTAAAAAACTATATTTAATATACTAAAGAAATATCTTTATATATTACCTAAAATTTTATCTTATTTTTTAAAGCTTTTATTAATAATCTAGCTAAATAACCCTATAGCTTTTATGCTATCGGAGTTACGGGCTTAATATTAATTTTATTCGGGGCCGGGGCTCTAACTTCTGCGCCCTTTATAATATAAAAAAAAGTTGCGCAATATTTCAATTATTAATAAGATTGCGAAACTTAACGCCCGTTAACTTTAGGATGCCTATCTTTAAAGCTGCTAAATTCCAAAATCTTTAATATTCCCTTATTAAGACCCTGCCTTTAAAGCTAGCGTTAACGTAATTAAGATAAGCGTAAATAAGCTTATAAGAGCAAATCGCCGATCTAATAGCTCGAGAATATCGGGGAGCGTTATATTGGTTAGCTAACCCTTTATACCTTCAAACTCACTAATGGCAATATATTTAATATAATGAATAGCAGACGCCTAAAGATCAACCATTGCTACCAGAGGCTATTGCCAATATGATGTTAAAGGAGCAAAAATTTAGATCGATTGGTCAATAGGCCTCGAAGTTTTAATAGGTATATATAGATTACGTAACGGAATTTTAGAAGGGCGTTAAATATAAAATCCTTTTATGTCAAAATGTTTTTAGCTTTATTAAACTGCGCTTAGGCAATTTAGAGGGTTTTAGGAATCACGGTATAGCTTAGGCGTAAAGCAAAATGGTTTTATAATAATTCTAATTTCCGGTATTTTTCGAAGAAATTGGTATTATATAATTAGCTATCTAGAATTAATTTTAGGAAATAATTTCCTTACCCCTTTTTAAATTTGTTAAAAGAGACCTAAATATTTAAGAGCAAATCCAGCTATTCGTTTATTAATTCGTATATTACCTACTTGCTATGCCTTTATTAACGGAGGTATATATTAGTTTTAAATGTGATTTAGAGATAAGGTATATATCTACAAAAATCTAATTTTCAATCAACTCTTTAGACTGCGTCTAACGTATTCGTTGCTCATTTAATAACATGACGCCTATATCATTTAAATAAGACGCGCTAAGAAAGATTAGTTTAGATCCCGCCTTTTTAAATTCTTTAATGCTTTTATAAAGCTTATCCGCTAATTGTTTCGTAGCTTTATAGTTATATGCTACGGATATCTCGAAATAAGACGCGTTATCTACGGAAATAAACTCCTTTCTTACGAAAAATATCTGGATCTTCGGGACGAATCTAAAATAATTGGCGTATAAATTATAAAACGCGTTTTTTTACGAACTCTATTCGCCTATCTATCGGTAATCGATTTATAAATTAGGAGGAGCGTTTTTATAAAGCCGTTATAATAAAGATTAATTAAAGATGCCTTTTTTTATTAATTAAATGATTTAATATATAAAGATTATATTCGGTAAGGTTTTGCTTTGTTTTGATAAAGGCTATATTGAAATTAAGGGTTATAGTTATTTTTCGTAAAAATAAGGAGGTATAAAATCGAGCTTATTTACGAGCTTTATATTATATATTGCGAAAGTTTATATATATCCGATATGCTTATAGGGAAAACGCTAAATTATATGACGGATCCCATATATTAAATCAATTATAAATCATTAATACTTTAATATTTAGGTATTTATAATTTCGATTAAAGTATACCTATATCGTATAAATACTTAGGTATTTAATATATATTTATAAAAATAATAGATATTAAAAGGAGATGGTTTTTAGAAAAAGGGCTTAGTAAGAAATCGCAATCTTTTATAAACGTTAATATGTTATTCGAATTAAAAGCTAAAACGCTCTTTACGGTTAAATCTAACGGCCCTTTTATTTATAACCTACAGAATAACCCCTTCGCTATATAAAATAAGGTATAATATTTTAATAACAATAGCTTCGCCGAAAGCGCTAATTCTTATAACTCGATATCCGGTATAGCTTTTATTATTTAAATTCAGAATTATTTACGGTTTATTATCGATGATTTTATAAAGGATAAAGGTATTGGATTTATTTTTAATAATAACCCGGATTTATATGACGTTTATATATATAAAATTTCGCCTTTAAATAAATAGCTTTTTATTATAACGATCAATTATAATATTAATGCTCCGCTTTTTAAGAATTTAGCTCGTTAAGGGATTAATGTTGTATCGAATTTATTTAATCGAAAACGCCTAATAATAATAATAATAAGAGCTTTGGTATTAGAAGAATACGTCGAGGTAGTCTTTCCCGATTTCGATATTATGGTTATTATGATCGATTATAATGATTATAAAGATTTTTATAAAAAATACCGGGCGCGGTTTTATGCCCGATTTATACAGAATATATTAAGCCTAGCCGCCCTTAACGTTAATTCGTATTAATCGAACGCGAAACATTACGATAAAGATGCCTATATTTTCGGAAAAGAATTCGGCCGTAATATATTTAATTCAATTTACCAAGCTACGCATTATAGGACCGGCGATGCTTTCGCCGTCAAAACATTTTATAAAACTAACCCAAAGCGTCCGTTTTAAAAAACAGCAATTTTATAATAATTCCGCCACATATATATCATCGATAATCCTTCTATCTATATTATTAAATCTTTTTCGAATTATCTTTACATAATATTCACAAGCTATAGGCTGATTAAGCATTAAGCTAAATATAATTATATATATCGATTTCTTCTCCATTAATCGCAAAAGCCCCTACCCCTAGCTGGTCATAGAGTTCGTATTAGAGGCAACTCTTTTTGAGGTATAGATATATAGCTTATTTAGCTTATTCGACACCTAACATATCGCAAAGCAATTACTTTATAACCTCGAATATCTTCACGCTCAATATATTATTTATCGAGATCTTAAGCTAACAAATATTCTTATTGCCCAGCGAAACCCTTTAAATATTAAAATCATAAATTTCGGATTAGCATCGGCTTATATTTCTTCCTTTACCACGTTTTATAGCTCTAAACCATATTTAACATTTAAGATTGAATATATAAGCTATAAACCCTATTCTAATAAAATAGACTTATAATCGATAAGGGTTATTATCTTAAAGCTTACGGCAAAGTTTTTATAATATAAAAATCGCCGGAATTAATATAGCTTATTATAAAAAAAATAAAGCTTTTTTGCCCGGTTATAATCTATTAATTCGTCAAATCTCTATTATAGATAGACCCTAATTAACATCCTTTAGCATCTCAAAACCTTAAAGATAAATTCCTAATATTCGACCCAACTATTTAAAAAGCATTATTATAAATCACGATTATAGACCAGCTATTCGAAATACCTATTAAGCCCTTCTCGCCACTAACAACACCAATATAGATTTTCTTTCCCTAAAATAGCTATAATAGCAATATACCCCCGTAAAGCAATATTACCTTAACCCAATAGCCAAAAAACAAATATAACCTAACCGAGATCTTATTTAGCCTTGCCCAAGCTTAGGGAAATAGCACTATATAGCTATCAAGCTTCCTACCTATAAACCCTATCTTTACCTTTATTGCTAACCTATCGTAATCGATACGGATAAACGTATTTTAAAATAATACAAAAATAATTCCCTTTTTTCAGAATATACCCAAAATATCCCTTCTTATCTTCTGGATATTGGAATATAAAAGCTATTTTATTTATTATATAATAGATAAAGGTTTAGTCAATTTAACTTATATTCTAAATATATATGAAATTAAAAATATAAATAAAATGCTTATTAAAGGCGGGCGGGGATAACGCTAAGGTATATATATATCCTTCGATAATGTTTACTAAATTTTGAAACATTTATTTATAAAATCAAGAGCTTTATAAAGCTTTTTAGAATAAACGGCAATTTACTTATATAGAATAATATAATTAAGGTTTTAGGAATAAGATCATTTTTTTAGTTTTCTTGCTTATATATATCAAAAAATAATCACAAATTCAAATATTACATTTCATACCCGGTAATATTAATTAATTTCTAATAAAGGAAATTGGCTAAAACGCCTGGCCGTACTAGCTCGAGAAATACGTCAAATACTTTACGCAAAAGCAAATATTTTGCCCAGCTATTTCCGGAATTTTAAAAAGAAAAACCGAAGCTATAAAGGTACAAGGTCTATCCTTAGCCACGGACAATATACTAAATATAATCTGATATTTCTGTATAACGAAGGCTATTCGTATCTCAAAACCTAGCTATAAATACAACTATATAATAGCATTTATATAAAAAGCATAATATATAAACGTATAATACCTCCGTTTACTCCGGCTAAATAAAGGAGGCGTAGATAAATGCCGATCGCCGATCGAAAATATCTATCCAATATCATATATTTACAATTTATAAAATAGAATCGGATTATATTATATCAAACCACCAGGCAACATCGCCTAACATAATACCTTTTTAAAATACCGTTTATATAGCGTGATGATCAACCGTATACTATAGAAAGCTCTTATATTTAATTTATTATTATATAAAGATATCGGGTTGAAAGGTTATATTAAAAGGAGTTTATACGAATTATTTTTTTTTTAAACTTTAAGCTTTATAGCTATTATTACACCGCCGCGATTTAATAAAACGATAAATCCTTAATCTGCCCCTACGTTAAACCTAACATAATATAATAAGCATTGGCGACTTAGATTCGTCGTAATCACCCCGGTCCCCGGGCTATATATTGCTTAAATAAGCTAATATTTAGAGTAATAAAAATTTTAAAAGATATAAAAGGCAAAGTCGATCCCGAAGTAAAATAATTATATAAAATTATAGATATTATTTTATCGAGGATATATTAAAGAATATATAGAACTAAGCTATTCGGAGCTTCGTAGCGTAGATACGCGAAAACGGCTTTAAGAATTTTTTTATAAACGCGAATATATTTAATATCGATAACGATTTTTGCTTTTATAAATATTATTTACGAGTTTTCTCCTTAAATATTAATATCGAGGATCTTTAAATCGTATATTATATTAAGGATATGATCCTTTATAACGTAAAGCCTAGAGAAATCTTATTTTAACGTAAAGAAATATTCTTAATCTTTAAATTTAGCGTAGAAATCGTGAAATGCGATATTATCTTTATTAATCATATCGCTAACCAGCTAAGCTATTAAACCAACGTAAGCGATAAAAATTAAAGTATTATATACGCTTATCCGAAAATCTATTATTTATTAGCGAGGTTTAAATATATTCGAGCCGATTAAATTATGCATTAGCCTCTATCTCCTTTAAAAAGAACTTTATAATATTTATTTGGTTTATTTTCGGTGCGTATTTATTCGGGAAACGTTACGCTAAGAGGCGGTAATTAAGCGATTTGCTAGCATTTAAGTTATCTTATCTTTTATATTAATGCGGGAGATAAAGGCTGATTTGGTTTAATAATGGATAAATCCGAAAAAAAGGATAATAAAAAGGTCGATGACGCCCCTTATATATCGTCTTCTTCGGAGCAATAGTAAGGTATTTTAGGTTTAATGATCTAAATTGTAAAAGCTAAGAGATGAAGAGATTATCGAATTAACTAAAGATAATTTAATATATATTAAATCGTTATAAAAACGAGAACGATTTTATATTTTATAAAAAGGCTAATATATAAGCGTTATATTAATTATATTAATATTAGAGACCTTTTTTAAGATTTTGCTAAAATAATATAAAATTGCCCGTTACCTTACCACTTTTTCTATTTGTTTAAAACACGTTTATATTAAAGCCGTATTCCAAATTGGTAAAAAAGAGGTTGATTTTTCGGCGCGATGATATTACTTAACAGCTAAACCCTATGTCGAAGCAAATAGTTTAATAGCTCCGATAAATTTGAATCCGGGCTTTTTAAACGCGGCCGGAAACCTTAAAAACGCCATTTTCCAAATAAGCGGCTAAAGAAATAACAGAAACGCCTTTGTATACCATATTTCAAACAAACAGTTTATATATTTAAACTATATTCCCGGCCGCTTAAAAAAAGATCGCCATTTTATAAATAAACGATTAAATAATAAAAGGATATATTTATATATTTCAAATAAATAGCCAAAACTTAAATATAAATAGGCCTTATGCCAAGCTTCGAACCGCTATTTTCAAAATAGCTAAAATGCTCGGCGGGCTTAATAAATCATGCTTTATATAGCATCCAGGTGATAGGCAACCTACGATTAGCAGCGTAAAATATATAATACCATATTTCATCTTTTCAATCGTATCCCGCCGCCAATTACCGCTATCTACGAGCTATTACCGCCCAATTAAAAAAAAGGTGGCATTCCTTCGACCATTTAACCAAAAAGTGAATTAATAAGAACGCTCCCATTATAACATAAAATAAATTATAATATAATAATTAGCTCTTTAAAATAATAACTAACGGTTATAAAATATAAACCTTAAACTTTATTTACTTTCCAAGCCCTATAAATGCATAATTACGATAATAACAAATATATATTACCACTTCGAGCATTATTTCGGATATTCGCGAAAAATCTGCTTATTCTATAACCATTAGCCTTCGGGATATTATAACGGGCGAATATAAAAAATAGCCGCTTTCCCCAATCCCGGTCAAACAAATTCTGGCCCTCGCGCATCTTCTACTATTATATAATAGCAATTTGCTTTAATATACCCGTTAACCTTTATATTTCTCCGAAAATAAATATACCTATAAATTCGTCCTATATATTCATTTCTAATTATATTCATACTCCCGATGCTAAAATCGCCTAAGAAAAAGGCCTTTTACCCTCCGACTTAATTCCCGGTCGCTATAAAATGATGCCTAATAAATTAAACCTATATACACTTATTTTAAAAGCTATAAGCTGATTATGCTAGACATTCGAGCATTATAATGGCCAAAATAGCTGGCGCCTTTTAATTCCGCTCGTTGTAAAACGCTATATAATCTATAAAATCTACATTTTTTTAAAATATAAATTAAACGCTGATAATAATAAATATCTAAGCGTTATAACGGCTAAAGTGGTATACGATTCGAATAAAGCTATATAATAGCCGCCCGTACTTTTTGCTATATTTATTATTAATCGTTTAGCATATAGCCGATATTATCGCAAAAGATAAGCTAGCCTTTAGCAAATTCTATACTATTTTCGATAATTAGCTTAGCTTTTTCCGAAGATATAAAACGATCGAATATTTAGGATAAAGCGTCCTTTTCTATCCATCTTTACTAATTCCTGGTTATCTTCGAATTGCCCGTATCTATAATATGAAATTATGGTATAGCAATTAGGTGGTTATTTTGCGAATTAAGACGCTGATCGATTTAATAAAGCTAGCTAGCACTCCCGATATAAGCCGCGAAGTTAATTAATAGCTTATCTTACGCTACCTAATATATAGGCCGCGGGATCTAACGCCTCTATATTAATATTAAAATAGCATTCTATGGCGTAATAATAAATATAACTAAAGGAAATATATATTAAATTTCTTTTTATCTCTTAATAACCGATTGCTAAGATTTATTGTATTTTATCAATATATTATTTTTATTTTTCTTAATAAGCCTTTAAAGCCTAAATCATAATCTATAATCCCTTAATGCTTTAAAATATATATATGCTAATAGCGATAGTCCTTTATAATCGAAGCACCTAATACTTCCGTGGATTTTAGCAACGCTAAAACTATAAATAAATAGATTATCGGTATAGGATAGAAAATTCATTAGCGTAATTATTTTATTTAGATATATAAAGCTATAAAAATAAATAACCCGGTAATTAAATACGAAGCGTACGACGGATAGGCTATAATATTATAGGGAATCGAGATTTATATTAAAAGCAAGGATAAACGGGTGAAGGTATGATTGATAAAGCTAGTTAATCAAATAGCATGTCCTTTAGTAATATATCCTCTTTTAATCGTAGAACGGCGTATATTTCGGCGAATAAATCTGCCGTATTATTAATTCTTATTAAAACACCCCTAATATGCTTTCGGCCTTCTTTAATATTTCTTTAGCAATCTTTCGTTATACAGATGGCGTTCGATATTACGGCGCCGAAGAAAAGGGGCAAAATATCAAAACGGCACCTTCGTAATATAAAGCGAAATTTAAACATAGCCACACACCCTCCCGGCAAATAGAGATATCGAGACCCATCCTTAATTTCGAAATATGCCCTAAATAATTCCCGTACGATATATTCGATCTTTAAGCTAATTACTTTAATTTTTATAATATCTTTTAAGAAATCGCCGTAAAAGAGCATTATCGATACGGCTATAATAATATTATAATTTGGCCTTATATTTCTTTTAATCGCGCCGGCAAGATAGATCGGGAATAATTATATGCATTTAAAGATAGAAGCGTTTATAATTATATATCCAATTTTAAGGAAGGGCTCGTATATCGAAAGGTTCGGCCGGTCGAATATTCGAAATAATGGCGTATATATAGGATCGGGGCTATTTGCCTCGATTATATCGGCTATATTAATTATATCGGCTAAGGAATTATTTATATTGCTTTATCTTTTTTGATGGTTTCGCCGGGCGTATTAAGCTATTGTTTCGAATGTATATTCGATGTATACGCGGTTGTTTTCTAAGGTTATAATTAATTATTTTATAATAATTTGCCAGGTATCGATAGATTATATCTCGATTCGAACAACGAAACGTTAACGTTTGCTTTTCCTAATAATATAGCCCATATTATTTACGGATTTTTTAATAAACGTATAAACGATTTAGGCAAAAGGGCGGCCGTAATCGAAAAAGATATACTTAATCGAATAAGGATCGGCGGTCGTAACGATTTATATTCCGTAAGCGAAATTTCGTAATAACATCTAACGATTCTTTATAACTTGGACCAATAGATTAATATCCTCAAAATCTAGTCCGGGTGCCATTGCGCAAATGATATAGCTATAACGACCATACCAACTAATATTCTAAAGGTTCGAACGGAGGCAAAATGATAACTAAATCTAATTCTGCTAATTATTAACACTTTAGTATATATGCTTCCTCGATGCCGCTATACCTTTAAGAATTCCGTAAACCCTTTCTCCTTATATATACCATTTATAGATTTGATTTCTACCGTAAAATAGATTTAAATTAATAATAAATCCTATTTACCTTAGAATAAATATCTATTATCTCTATAATTAGCTTAAATGCCTACGTATTAAATCCTAGATTTCGATATATCTTACGCTTAAGAGCCTCTTTAGCCTAAATACGAAATCCCTTCATTTGCTAAATATCTTTGCCGAAAATATTCGGAATCTTTGATTATATTTCGTCGATAAAATCGAGGTTCTTATTAAAAACCTAAAAGATTGCCGTTCTTTATCCTTTACTGCGAACGGCAATAATAAGCAAAGCTTATTTGCGAAAAACAAAAAACTAAATATAATAGACGGAAAAATAATAATAAGAAGGTGGCGGTCGAGATATATCTTGGTATATAGCGTTATTATACGTTAGATCGTGCCGGTTTTTAATTTTTAATATCCTATTTTCTTAATATATATCAACTTTTAAGGTATTTTATAAACGCTTATTAACTATAAATGCCGCAAACTTTAATAATATTTAAAATAGATAAATTAATAGCTAATATAAATAATACCTTTTTTATAAATAAAGTTTAATGATAAAATTCGGTTTTAACGTTATTATAAAGAATATATATCTCGTTTTTACGGTTTTTATAACCCATTTTGCCTTAGCTGCTCTTTATAGCATATCGAACCCGCTTCAAAAGGTTAGAGATTTAGAAATTATATTTATGTATAGCTGTAATAATAATGGCTAATATTATATTCGCATTAGCGATATCGAAACGTTATATATATATCAGAGGGGATATATAATCGATAATATCGGTTAACTTAGATATAATAACGGCGTCTTCGAATCGAACCCCGTTACTACGGTTACGGTCACCGTTCCGGCCCCTACTTCGATAGTCTAAAATTTGCGGCGAATTTAGCAGAATTAAGGCCGAAATCTTATAATTTACGATAAGTGTAGCGGGGATAATGGGCGATAGCCCTTAGCGGGTTATCTGGTTATATATATATAATAGTATATATTAGATTATCCGCGTATTAATATTTTTACTTACAATATATCATTCCTTATTATCTAATGCCTCTTTACTCTTAAATAAACCCGGAACCTATATATACCGCCAATAGGCAAAACCTCATTTGTAAATCGTTGATATAGCTATATATATATCGTTACCATTTTTAGCGTCGCCTATTAGTTATAACCGTCGCTACTTTATTTAAATACTCCGCATTTTATACGCCTAGATAATTATACCATTAATTAGCAAATATACCTTTTTATTTAAAAATTATATAAACAACCTTACCTATAATGGATTATGCCTCTTTATACTTATTATTAGATAATATATAATGCCGCTTTAGCTTTTTTTAATTTGCGCTTATATAGCATTTTGGTATCTTTAATTTAATAATGCCTTTTATATTATAAGAATTTGCATTTATAAGCCAGATTAGCTTTAATTGGATATGCGACGATGCCTCAATTCTCGCTAAAATATAATGGTTTCCGGTTTTCAAAAGAGTGGCCGCCCGTAGATTATTAGGCTAAAGACTAATATAATTAGGCAATTTGGTTTATAAAAAAGATAATATAAATAAGCTTTTGTTTATAAAAAAAGATATAAGAGCTATCTTCTTTTTTTATATTTATTTATTAATTATAGATATTAACCTTATTACGCGCCTTTATTTAATTGGTAGTAATAAAGAAATAATTCGGAAAGTGCGAATAAATGTATATTACGAGTTAGCGCCGCTTTATTCTATTACCTAACCTACGACCGGGTTATTAATATATACTTTTGTTTTTAGATTTAATCGTTTACCCCGAGGCATTTATAGCTTTATATTTAAGCGCGATAACATAATTTGCGATTACGTATTTCTAGACTTTCGGGGAATAAGCAATACATATTTCGCTATCATTTATAACGATTTTTATCGTTTAATATTCGAAGATTTCTTTAATATAAAAACCATAATTATATACAATAGCGATGCCGGGATTCGCTATAATAAGTTCGTATAGATTATCGGAAAAAATAGTTTTATTTCGGATAAATATATTATTATCGACGCTAATATTATACGGTTTAAAATAGTTATTCTAGATTACGCTTATCTTATAAATGTTTATAATAAAGGTCGAGCCAATATAATAGCTAACCGCGTTATATTTAGATCTTTATCTCGGATATATCTATCTCAGCCGCTTTATATTAAATTATATCTAAAAGAAAGAATATATAGTATTATCTATCGAATCTAGAACGTAACGATTGGCGAGTTATATGCCGAGAAGATTATAAAGCGTATAATTCTAAAGGTTATTAATTTATACGAAGCTCTTTTTAAAGAAATCCGTATTATAAGAAATATAATTTATATAAATGTCCTTTATAATCGCATTAAAATACTAATTAACTAGATCAGCTATATATCACCTAATATATCGGTTATATAAAATCTCCGATTATAGCGCTTCGTTTCGAGTTTATCTATAACGATAGCTTATCCGAGTATCGATATTTTTTATATAATAAGATTAAATAAATCATTAGCCATCTTTTATCTACGTTAGCCTACGTTTACGGACAATATTTGATATATCGAGATATCAAAACCAATAATATTCTCGTTCGTTATTAAGGCGCCGGCGTAATAAATATGATATTTGGTGATTTCGGTATTTCGTTAAACGATATGCGTTTTCGAACGAATTATAATAACTTATTATATAAAGCACCCGAATTATACCAACGCTAATCGCCGGGTTATATAAACGCTATCGATATTTAATCTTTCGATATTATTTATTTTGAAATTTCCGTGTAATTGTTTAAATGGCGGAGCTATTACGAGCATGATAATTTAAAATAATATAACGAATTCGTTATTTAGATTTAAGGTTTACCGTGGGTATTACCCGTTGTAAAACTAATGCTCGTAAATGATCCAGAGATTCGAACTTCGGCGTAATAATATTTAGAATATTATAAACTTTAGATAATTGTTAATTAATATAATAACCGTATCCTAGCTTCGAATATGGTTATAGAGAATATAGAGAATATAATAGGGCTAGGCATTAAAGATAGCTTTTTATTGTTTGCCGAGCAAGAGATATACCGAATAGAACATTCCTTTATTTTATCGTTTTCGACGAAACCTCTAACTATTCCGACGGGTTATCAATATTAAATAGAAAAATAGGGCATTTATATAGATATCATTTATAGCCGTAGGTCGAATACGTCTATTAAACCGTCAAAATTGTCATATATTCAATTTATAAAGAATTATAAAGCGCTGTATCGATCTAAAGAAACAATCTTAGCTATAACCTATACATACATCCTCCCTAAATTCCCCAAATTCTATTTATGAATTTAGACCTTAGTTATGCCTTTTTAAATAAATATCCTTTCGTTAACTTTAATAATCTTCACCGCTTTAATAAGGGTTTCTTTCTAACCAATATAGCACATCTTGCTAAATAGCTTATTAGGCATTTTACCCTAAGCCCGTTTTAAAATATTCATTAATCTCGCCCGGCCTTTCTACAAATATATAACGCGTAGCTTCTCGGGCAGTTAGACGCAAGGCCGTATAGCGATCTTTATCTATATAATATATTCTAGTTTGACCTTCTATGAATATAGCGTAGGAGGCCGGAAATATTGGTTTGATTTATTGCGTAGCTTAAACGGAGGAGGCTTAGCTTTATACGGTTTATAAGCGAGATTCCTAAAAGAATCTATCGCAAAATGATAAAGCCCTATATTATTAAAGCTTAAGCTAAAAGGATAATAAATAAAAAAAAAAAAATTAATTATAATACGAAAATATTTAAAAATTAAAGGTTTATTTATATATCGAAGAATAATTAGGTTCTTATAATTATCAATATTAACGATAAATCAGATTATAAAAATAATTTTTGGTTTTTGAAAATCCGAAATAGAATTATCTTAATCGTTCATTATTAACGAAAGACCGTAAATAAAAGTCCCTACTATATATACCCGCTTTCTATTTGCTATAGGATCCTTTCCTCGTATGACGGGCAACGGCTTATTTATTAACGCTAGCTTATTCGCTTCCGCTTCCGCCCTTATAGCCTTTCGGATATATATTAGCTTAGCCTTTTCTACGTAAATACTACGAATCTATTAATATATTACGCGTATAACCGATTTATAAATAATTATAATCTTTCTTAATATCGGACCCGGTATTAGTTATATGGTTATCTGTGGTATAATATTTGGTTAGAATTCAAGCTTTTTGAAAATAATTATAATAATATAGCTACGACGAATTACGGTTTTTATTTATTAAATATATAGGTGCATATCATGAGAATGCACGATTACGTAATCATCATGATTACATAATCATATATATATATAAACTATAATAAATACTATAGTGCAAAAATAACGATAAAATATAAAGAATTGGCTGAGATATAATAAAGTGCACAAAATATAATTATAATAAAATAATTATTTAAAATTCAATAATTACCCAGCCAAATAAGGTTTAGACTATATATTTATAACCTACAAGCACTATACTATAATATAACTATAACTTATATTTAGGTCTGATTACGTAAGCAGGTCACGTGACAGAACCTTCTAGAAACTACCAGAATCGCTATTACCGG
>PYFS01000126.1:0-57390 GCA_003671545.1 Ophiognomonia clavigignenti-juglandacearum | reverse complement strand
GGGGGGGCGCCGGAAGGGGGAGGTGGGGGTGGTGGTGGTGGGCTTACCAGGCAGTGGAGTTGGTGTAACGCCGAGAGCGAGTAGGTCTCTGCCGAGTCTGGGTCGTTTTCGATGGGCTTGCTGGCGGGCATGTCGTATTGGCGGGGGGTGGGGACGCGCACGAAACCGGAGCCCTCTAACGCACCAAGAACGATCTTACGTCAGTCATGATACCAGGAGTCTTTCCTCTACAAAAAGGGGAGATGGGACGTCGAAAAACAGCAAACTCACTCGGCATGAGGGCGTTCCAGAGCATGTCCCCCGGAACACCGGTGTCCTCGTACGGCGTAGGAAACTGGAACTGGACGCCTTTCAAAGGTACTGTACATTCGCGCGCGAGCGTTAGCCGGCAAGCTCTGCTTCATGCGCCCGTCTCTCTATCGACCAAGACCCACGCCCACAAACTCTGCCTCTTCTCCTACGAAATGCACTTACTCTCTGGAACGAACGCCGACGGCGGCAACAGCCCCTCGGCCCCATCATCATCATCCACAGCAGTAGCATCAACGGCAGGCCTCTCGGCTTCTGCTGCCGCTGCAGCAGCACATACACACTCTCCTTCGCCAGCTCCGCCCTTCAAATCTGGAAGCCGCCGCCCGACACAGAACCCCAACACCAGCCCAAACATCAGCACGCTCACTAACACCAGAGCGCGCTTCGCAAACTCATACCACGAACTTGCTCTCGTCCTCCTACTCCTCCTTCTTCTTCCGACACAGTCGTAGTCCGCTCCAGCACCCTCGCCGTCCACTTCTTCAAGCCCTGCCACCCCAGACGAGTGCTGCTGCTGCTCGGCCTGTGGCACGGCGGCGTACTCGACGCCCATGTTGGCGGAAAGGGGGTGGGGAGGGGGGCAGCGTCGGGAGAAGAACGCGCAAAATATCGAAACAAAACGCAAGCAGGCGGAGTCGACAACTTATAACGACGATATGTACACGGTGAAAATGTAAGTAGAATACAGTACAGCGAAACAGAGCTGAAATGAGGCGACAAGAGAGGACATGAAGTTGATGTCAAGGCCAGGCTTACGGGCGCGGTGGCCAAGGCTCCGCTCCGCCTATTTCGGGAAGAGTGTGCCCTGCAATTTACCCGCGACGGCCCCTGGCAGGGGGTTGGAAAGAGACATGACCCTAACCCCGTGGCTCTGTCCCACAGCATTCAATGGGAGACGTCACATGTGTGGGAAAATCAGTGAGCCTGAACGTGGCATTTCTTTCTATCTAAGTCTATGGGGGTAAATATATTTGTACGTTGTTGTAAGGAAACCGTGGCGTGAGCCATCCTTGTCTTATCTAGTTGTTACTCCAGTGCCCGAAAACAAGAACAAAAGAAACAATGAACGAGAGAATCCTAGCCCAGTCCTCATCACCAGCTCCCCAAGTGGAGCGCCTCTACCACCCTCAAGATTGCTCTTGCTTGTCTAAGTGTACCAAACCCGATGTAGTCCGCAAGAATCAAAAAGAAAGGAGAGAAAAAGAAAAGCGAAGAAAAGCGTAAAAGGATCAGCCCGGCGTCGAGAAGGGGAGACTCGTGGATGCCCGTGATGTTGAATATCACAGCTGGTGAAAGCGCATCTGACCATGGGAAGGCGTTTCTTAACTCCGCCCATATTGTCGTCGTGAACAATGAAAGTCGTGTGCGTGTTGTCGTACCGGAGCTGACGGCCCACGGATGTGACCAGATGCAGCAGTTGTCTCGTCAGTCATGCCGGTGGGCATGTTCGTCGAAGGCGTAGAAAACATGAATCCAAAATACTCACCACGGTGATGTTGAACACCCGATGAAAGTGTCGCGCCACGCAAAGACCCATAGCCGCGATGTATTGTACCATAATGATATCATGCAGGCAGCGAAAAGACGTCGCGCGCACCAGACACCAACCACGGCCGCCCCAAAAGCTTTCCTCCCAAGGGCAAAAAGAAAGAAAGAGAATAAAAAAAGCAGAAAACATGCCCTCACAAGGAGGACATCTGACAACAGGAAACACGCATCAAACAAAAGGAAATTGATGATGACACCAAAAGAGTGAGATGAACGTGGAACCAAGATCGGTACGCCCCCCCCCCCCCTTGAGCACCAACAGCCACAAATCTGACTGTGCAGCCGTAAGCGTAAGTCACTGCAACACTGCCTGCTGTGTGACACCGGCACCAGGAAGGAGGCTCTGCGGGCCGGGTTGACACGTGCAGTACTCCCGTATTTTGGGGTCGATTGTGGCGCATACAGCACTGCATGGTCCCTGTTCCACCCACCACTCCCAACGTCGTTTTTATGTAGAAGCCTGGAGAAACGAAAAGCGCAATCCTACAGCGGCTGGGGCAGATCATCGTGGGACATGGCCAGCAGGCATCGACATAGCGGAGTCAGAGAGCATAACGGGTCTTGAAGTGATGCTCCCTTCCCCCTTACGGGGATGGAGGAGGCGAAGGCCCGCCTGGAGGCGGCTGCGGAATGGGCCCGGGACGCGGACTAGGCCCGGGCGAGGGAGGCGGCACGGGCGTTGGCTGGGCGATCAAGCGCGGGTGATTACTTGCGCCGGTGTCTTGTTGTCCCAATCCCTGGACGACCCGTCTGCGAGGAGACGGAGGCGGCGTGGGCACATCGGGTCGCGGGTACGCGGGCCCAGGGCGCGGGCCCGGACGCGGAGAAGGAGGGGGTTGGGGCCGCGGGATGGTGGTGATTTGAGGCTTGCCGTTGATAGCGACGCGTCTGCGAGGAGACGGAGGAGGCGTGGGCACGTCAGGTCGAGGGTACGCGGGTCCTGGGCGCGGGCCGGGGCGCGGAGAGGGAGGTGGTTGGGGGCGGGGGATGGTGATGACCTGGGGTTTGCCGTTGATAATGACCTGGATGGCAATGGCGTCTGAAGCAGTGTTGTTATTCTCGTTGCCAGCAGCTAGGCGAACTTGGCCCATGCCGTGCTTGGGACTGCTGGTAGGGACAGGTCTCGAGCCAGCCGAGCTGAAATTGTACATCCCCATCTTGGCGTGGGCTTGTTGAAGATGCCGAGATATGGTTGACTGAGGGGCCGCAGAGAAGTATTGGCGATGTTGCTGCGAGCGGTTTGACTAGTAGAAGCGGATCTGGGTGAAGTCGGCGAGCGATAGAAGTATTTTAAGACTCTTGCACTTCGTTGGAAGACTGTGGATACTGGAATATTGACGATGTTGGTTACTGGAGACGTTGAGGATGTTGGAATATGATAATGAGATACTGTTCTCTCCCAACCAAGTCTCCAGGAGGATTGCTCGCGTCTTTATACATCCTCCGAGAAGCTGTATCGAAGCTCTAAACTGTAACCTAGTGGGGCTTTGTCCTGACATCTCGTGCAATGCCTTTCGGCATAGCGGTGCTCTGTTCGGGATGACGACCTGAATGGAGGGCTGGGTCGGACGTAGGACTATGCACCCACGTAACGTCAGGTTCCGAAGTACTTCAGTCCCCAGTTGCGAGAACCCCAAGCAAGTAAGTAGCACGCGGCTCATGTCCGTTGCTAACCATGCCGGGCTTGTGCGAGCCAATGGCTGGTACTGTCTTCATGACTTGGGGCATAGCCATCCTGTAGGATCGCCGTGCACGGGCTGCAGCTGGAGGAAGAATATGAACAAGACCGTGTAGCAAGTGCAGCTCGCCCGCAGTGCCGTGATGGAGTACTCGGACCCGACTCTTGCTCTGTTGGTGGGAGCCTCGGAGGATGAAGGTTGGCCGTCATGAAATCCTCCCAACCGGGAAGGGGGGGCCAAAAGGTGGAGTTGTTTGTGGTCATGGGAAGAGCCTGGAGACTTCCAAAACAGAGCGATGGCGAACAGCAACGTAGCTCTAACAGGCATGTTGGACAAACAGCATGGGACGTCCAGGTCGTCAGCCACGCTACCTCCTGGCCACTAACTGCTGCACGGTTGACTTGCATACCCGCGGTAGTGTGGGACTTCTCGGGGCAGTGACATGCTGTACCGTCGAGCTTGAACCAGAAGGGCAGCAGCTGCGGCGCCTTGAGTGTTGTGTACTACCGTACCCAGTAGATGGTGGTTGCATATCTCTACCGTCAGGGAAATGGTGGTGCCTGTGGCCATCTCAGCTCACACCCTCCCACACGGTCGGGGCCCACGTGGCCATGTCAGGTCGCAAAAGAAGGCCGTTGCCGCAGTTGTATGGATGGAGCGGACCCCTGCTTGTAGTCCAGTTTATACTGGGAAAATAGCCGCATGGGCCTGACTTGAGCGGGCCCAATGTGACGGGGCGTGTACCTGCCCAGCCGTGCTTACACATCGTCACACCACGTGTGTGGCTCAATTGCACCGCTGGGTTGAAAATAATGGATGCGAGCGAGGGCTTCGGGGAGGGGAGAGTCAATGCTTCTGTCGGTGTCGGAACCGACATCACAGACGTGATAATGCTTCTGCGTGGCGATAGTTGTGATATGTCGGTGCCGATAATTTGATGCCCTGATGCCTCAGGCGGCGGGACCGACGGTGGAGGCGGTTTGAAGTAGCATGGCGTTTTTTTTTCTGGGGGCGCTCAAGCCCAGGTTGATTATGACAGGTCGGACAACCGCCACAGCCGCCACAGGGCTTCAAGTCTGTCATGCTGTGCCACCGCCATGGAAAGGGAAGAATCTGGCAGCGAATTGTTCCTGCATCCTGGTTAGTGGATTTGTAGATCCGTAGGGCTGAAATATGCACAAAATCTGCAGCCAGGGGTACAGACCCCAGCATCGATCATGGGTGTACTGTGGACGTTGAACGATCAGATCGACTTTCGTGGGGGCCGGGCAAGTCAGCAGTCGGATTGTTGGGTGGCATTGCTTGTGAGAGGGATGCTCACCCCGGCTTTGTCATCATCAGCCTCCTCCGTGTTGAACAGATCACTTGCAGGTGCAGTGGAGTGGTTTGATGGCTGGCAACTGCCGATGCAACGCTCCTGAAGGCAGTCACTTGCAGCAGCGGCTGCAGGGCCTGCGGTGCCGCTGTAATAAATGGGGCCCTCTGTAATAAATGGGGCCCTCAGCCCTACCTTGTCCTCAGTCCGACGCTGGCCATTTGATTCGCGGCCGCCGTCCAGCAGGTCTGCGAATTGTTGGTGCCTTGAATTGTAAAAATAGGGGCGATGGGTGCCCGGGCAGAAGGATGCCTAGCAAGGCGAATGTCGACGCCAGAAATCGATCTATATCTTTCGTCGCTTTTGGATGTGTGCCTGAATTCGTCGATTCCGACAGAAAGTTCCAGGTAAACGGCGAAGCTGCAATTTTCAACCGTGGGAGACACTCAACGCCGTACCTGAGCAAAGTCTCACGACAACCGGCACATCCGGCCATTTGTCAGCCACCACTGAAACATAATGCTATACACGGGGGTCGCAATCGTCTTGGAGTATCGCGTGGCAGAACTGGTGCCGCGCCAACGGTGGGATCTCCAGTATCATTCGGTGCCGATGGTGCCCAGTCGAGATTCTGGGAGCATCTGGGGGATCTCTGACAACGGGCGACGTAGCGGCGACGACAGACGAGACCGAGAGACGACTCCCTTTAATGCGAGCTTTGATCCTATTGCCGGGCGTTTTGGGCATGGAGGCCGGAGCCGACATGACACATCAAACAGAGCTCTCACCCATTCAATGAAGACGGCCGCGCATTCCTATCTCAATGGCACGTTGCTGGTCTCGAAAGGCTCTGTGTTTTGGGGGCCGAAACTCTTGGGTCCTGCAAATCGGTCCAGTTCTCAATGCGCTACTTCTGTAAACCTTGCTCGTCACCATTATCAATGTCTGGGCAGGAACTCGCAAAAAGGCTCCGGGCCGCTGTTGTCGCGATCCGTGGGGGCAGTACACAGACTTCAGGTGTCGCGAGTGTGTTCCCATCGGCCCGTAACATGAATGCCTGGTTGCTACTCGAATGCTGTGCAGTAAACGACACGAGATGCGAGGTACCAGGGAAGTCGGAGTGGCACAGGCTGATAGTCGGGACAACGCTGCCCCAATTGAGAGCTCAATGTCGTATGCGACTGGAGTCTGCCTTTCGGTATCGTGATGCCTAAACTAGTGAAGTGAGCATTCCTGGAGTCCAGAACTAACCTGTGTCATCGACAAGGCGGTACTTCTGGGGTCACTAGCTTGTTCCGTCGCCGCATCAAGGCAGAAGGCTACCAAGTCCTCGTAATTTTCAAGCAATGCTCTTGTATTCCTGGATTGTACTTCCGACTCTAGCGACGGCTTCGGCGCTCGACAGACTCGATCGAACGATTTCGATCTTAGTATTAGTCGACGCCAAGCCCTAGAAATTCTTCGAATGCATCAGTCGTGCCTCCAGCGTCTCGTAAGACTAATCGTTTTTGGTGCTTAGCCAAGCCAACGCACCTGTACCGACGATACCGGGAAATGAAGCCCGAATATTGAGCTCTACGGCAACCGTCATGGTATCACATGCTAGACTCGAGTCCAGTCGTTGCAATCTTCGTCGAGTGCACAGTTGCATGCGCCGCAACACCATCATGAACTCCAGTTGTAGAACAGAGCGCATCGGGGCGCTTCTGTGGGTATCTTCCTTTAGTTGAACAATCTCTCCTCCGTCAAGCACGGTCGGGTGGCCCTGATTTTCTCAGCGGTAGCGTCTCCGATCCCTCGACGGACTCCTTCCTCCAACTCCTCGACCGTAGCTGTCGCGGCTCAAACTGCGCCGTCGGTCGTCGTAACCACCACCTCCGTAACGTCTACCTCCTCCGCGTCGCGAAGGTGGTGGACTCCTCGACCTGCTACGTGAATACGGCGAGCGCGAGCGGTAACGACCGCCCCCCTTTGACGGAGCCGGCGACCTGGACCGGGACCTCGAAATGGACCGTGGGCGCCAGGTATCGGACGGTGGGACCGGACCACGACCGTGTCGACCACCGCCACCGCGTCCACCTCGACCGCGGGGACCGCCGTCAAATCCGCCGCCTGGTGGGCCACGGCCTCGAGGGCCGCGACCGGGAGGAGGCAGGCGTGGGTCGAAGTTGGCACCTCGGGTGGCTAGAGGGGGTGGGTTGGAGAACTTGCGGCGGGGTAGGACGATAGACACGCTGATAGTGGCGCCGTCGAGCTGGGCTTCGTGCATGTGTGCTATGGCTGATTCGGCATCGGTTTCGTTGACGTAGAGGATGTAGGCAGCGCCACGGTTGGTTCCATCTGTGCGTTTCACGCAGAATATTAGTATTTAGGGACGTGGGTGACAAGGCGTTGGGAAGGAGGGAGGCTCACATTGCCGACTAAGAGGCACGTCCATGTCATCAATGTCGCCATACTGGCCAAAGATTTCGCGCAGGTGCTCCTCGGTGACGTTCTTGGTTAGTCGCTCGACCACAATCTGTTTGTCCAGTTAGTCAATGGGCAGCAAGCAAGCAAACGGGGCGGAAGAAGCACAAACCTTGGTGCTGCGCAAAGGGCTTTCGCTGCGAGACCGGCCGCGACCACGGCCAGGACTTGGGCCTCTGCTCAGGTCTCGTGTCAAGCTCCGGCTACGGCTTCGACTGTCGCGAGCACGGCCATTACGGCGAACAGGCGAGCGCGAGTCTCTAGAAAGGGAGCGACGGCGCGACTGCGATCGGGATGGGCTTCTGGAACGCGAGTTGTATGGTGATCGGCTGCGCGAGCGTGACAGCATGTCGCGTGATCGTGATCGTGAAGGCATGATGTGTGCGCTTTGTCGCGAAAGTCGGGTTGCGGGGAGATGGAGGAGAGACCAGGCGGACAAACTCCGCGAGAAGACTTGTCGTCGCAAAAGTCAGGCGCGCAGGCGCGTGAACTGCAGCGCGAACCGGTGACAAGGGGCAAGCTTGCAGGCATGATGAACTTGGGCCGGGTAAGGGTTAGGGTCAGGGACCAGTCAAGGCCCAGGCCCCACACACATTCCGTAAGTACTTAGTACCTAGGTAAATAACATGCTCTGACAAGCAGCTTTATGAGGGTACCAAGGTACCTAGGTGAGAAGCAAAACTACTTCGCATATAAATGATGATTTCGATATCTTATTCCATATTCCAACAATTCAAGCTCATTTTTACTCATGATCTTGGCACTGAGCTGCCCGGGTCCTGTATTAGGGCTTTGGTGATGAGACTGGCACACTTATCTTCGAATCCAGACCAGCTTTTGCCCTCCTTCAGTGTCAGTGCACCACGTTTCCTGGGATGTGTCGCAAAGGCCATCTGAATACTGAGACTGATCACAAAACCGCACAGCACAAGTGCTGTTCAATTCAGCGATTTCTGAACCATGGTCCATGGACGGTCTGGCATTGGTCATGGAAAAGGTCCCTTTTTATTTGATTGCGTCTGAACTACTAAGAAAAGTCTGGTGCCCAACACGCTTTGCTCTAATGCCCCAAACCTATCTTATTAGTTACATTGCTCGCAGCTCTTGGATTGACGCGAATCTCATAAAGCAGATCAAGCCACACATGTAAGGTACAATAGTGTCTCAATATCTATTTTTAAGTACCTAGGTAAATACTAGTGCAGTTCCTGCAGTATTGTTAGATATCCGGAATTTTTACGAAAGGGAATCGAGAGTATGTGGTGTGTAATCTCGAAGAGTAAATCTCACTTAACTTTCAGAAAAGATAGACGAGTAGACTTGAGCTGCTATATCTCATAGTGGCTTCCAGTCAACTCATACTGTAAGTTCTAAGTGGCCCTGGTATTCATGTGGCAACAGTGCTTGGACATTTATCATTCATGGTCACCATGGCGATGGGATCCTCAGGAACAGAAGGTATAGGGGGGGGGAGGAAGCTCTCCACAGACACATGCTGCGAAGGCTGGAAGGTGAACATTCACAAACTGAAATTATCATACGACGTTCGGCCTTAATTACTTAGTATAATAGCCCTGCAAAATTACCATGGGCTGAAGGGCCAGGTATTGCATGGGATAGCAAGACCTAGAGTAGTAGTAGTATCTACACCCAGTAAGACTAGCCTACTAGCTTATCTCGGTGCCTAGATTAGCTACTTATCCGCAGGCGGCATCAGGTGAGTAGCTGGTCTGGGCTCAAACCGCAGCCGGAATCGTCTGCTATTATATATATTTAAATATTTGCTATACCACAAACCAACAACTATATTTAAATCTTTAATATATAGATGATAAGCTTTGCTACGTTAATACGGTTTTTTTAGCTTCTTTAGAATTTTAATTGATTATAAAATAATAAAATTGAATATAGGTATTCGATTAGAATAACAATTATAATAGCAATTTCTAGCAAAAAATATAGGTTCTATTTTAATAATTAACCTTTGATATAATTTATTTTGATGATTGATTTAAGTTTATATAATATCCTATTAGCTCTTTTAATTTAAACTTTATAGAATAAATAGAAGGTGGTTGAAATTAAGAGTATTTGGAATTGGTTCTCTATTAAATTATAATAGCATCACCAAGGCTTTGCGGTTTGGGCCCAGACGTCCTACCGGACCGTTTCTTTGAAGTGCGGGAAGGCCGTCTGTGTCTCCGAGATAACCTGCTAGCAACCTTTTCTAGGGAAAAAAAAATATACCTGTAATACTGTATCCAGGCACAGGAACTCGAACTTACTCTGGATAAAAGGTACGGAGTACAATCCTGGACTTTGTTGTGGCACCAGATCCACGTCGCTCGCCTTTTCCAGGGTTACCTACCCGTTTACGCGACCTGCAAACCACCGCCTCGAACCTTCCCTCATCCTCCTCCTCCCTCCGCGATCTGCAAGACCACAGGCGACTTCAACTCCGCAACTACCAAAAGGCACCATCTATTCTCTGGTCGTCCCTGCCTTTGTTTCATCCAACATCTCATTCTCATCCTTATTAATTTCATCCTCCTCCTATTACTCCCCTTGAACACGCGGCATCATTGCCATCCTCACAGTCCTATCCTCCTCCTGTCTGTGACTTGTGACCTGTCACCTGTCTCTCACCAGCCGCTCATCATGCGCGTCCTGGCTTTCGCACTCCTTGTGGGTGCCTGTCTCCTCCAGCTGTCAAATGCCTACTGGATGGAGAACATCACCCACCAAGGCCGTGCCTCCTTCAATCCCGACTCCTCCTACCAGGTCTTCCGCAATGTCAAAGACTTTGGTGCCAAGGGTGATGGCATCACCGACGACACATTTGCCATCAATGCTGCCATCAGCAGCGGCAACCGCTGCGGTTTTGATGGCTTCTGTGGTGGTTCCACTATCACTCCCGCCACTGTCTATTTCCCTGCTGGGTGAGTTCTCTGTCTACTGTTTCTATCAATGACCTGTAAGGTATCTGATATCTGACCTAACATAGAACCTACCTCGTCTCATACTCCATCCTGGACTTCTACTACACCCAGCTGATTGGTGACCCCACTGCTATGCCAGTCATCAAGGCCACATCTACCTTCAACATCCACTACGCCTTTGGCGTCATCGAGGGAGACAGGTACAACGGCTCTACTGGGGAGCTCACCTGGACTGACACCAATGTCTTTGCCCGCCAGATACGAAACTTGGTCATCGACACCAGTGACATCCCCTACAATGCTGGTGCTTGTGGAATCCACTGGCCCACTGCTCAGGCCACCTCCATACAAAATGTTGTGTTCAAGCTTTCTCAGACACCTGGCAACAACCACGTTGGAATTTACATGGAGGGTGGCAGTGGTGGGTACATGGGTGACGTGACCTTCTATGGTGGCCTGATTGGTGCTCAATTCGGCAACCAGCAGTTCACCATGCGCAACCTGACATTCATCAACTGTGGCACCGCCATACAGCAGGTGTGGGACTGGTTCTGGGTCTACATTGACATCACCATCATCAACTGTGGCATTGGTATCGACATGAGACTCCCAAGCATAGGCTCTGTCATGATCATTGACAGCTTTTTCTACAATACTCCTCTGGCCATCTCTTCTAACACAAGCACAACCACACCTGGCAGCATGCAGAGCCAGGGCTCACTCATTTTGGAGAATGTTGGTTTTGCCAATGTTACTGCCATCTTTGAAGACCCTGGCACAATTCTTTCTCCAACCACTGGTGTTACTGCAACCATAGTCACTGGCCAGGTTCTTGTGAGTCTTCTCTGTCGAAATCTACTGGATACAGTCAGCTCTTTCTTCCCTGCTCCTATGGCTAACAAACTTGTCCAGGGAAACGTTTACACACCGACCGGACCGAACTTTACCTTTGAAGGACCCAATGATTGGTTCCCGTCCCCTCCAGCCCTGAAGAATACCACGACGAACAAGTATTATGCTCGGTCCAAGCCTCAGTACGAGGATACACCTGCGTCCTTGATCATCTCACCACACAGCTTTGGTGCCAAGGGCGACGGAGTTACGGATGACACCGGCGCTCTCAATATCTTCTTCGCGTTCCTGGCTCAACACTATGACCAAGGCTTCATTGGATTCGTCGATGCTGGCTACTATCTGGTCACGGACACGGTTTACATTGCTGGAAACTCCCGAATTGTCGGCGAAGCATTGGCCTCTGTCATCTTGGCTGCGGGTCCCAAGTTTTCCGATGCTGCCAACCCACGACCAGTCGTTCAGGTCGGACAACCGGGTGAAAAGGGTTTCCTCGAATGGAGTGACATGTTGGTCTCAACTCAGGGCGGAACAGCCGGTGCCGTGCTAATCGAATACAACCTCGCCTCTGCCGACTGTGATTGTGCAGCAGAGCCTGCTGGCATGTGGGATGTTCACATTCGCATTGGCGGGTTCGCTGGCTCTGAGCTGCAGAGGGAGCAATGTGCAACAACACGCAACCAGACAAATGTCATCAAGCTGAACTGCATCGCCGCATACATGGGCATGCACATTACGGAATCGGCTTCAAACTTGTACATGGAGAACAACTGGTTTTGGGTGTCCGAGTAAGTAGACTCGATCCTATCACCATGCCACCTTTCAAGTGCACTGTTTATGTTGTTCAATTACTGACCTGAACAGCCACGACATTGAGGACTATAATAACAAGAAAATCACCGTCTTCGCTGGTCGCGGCCTGCTCATCGAGTCCCAAGGCCCCATCTGGGTCGCCGCTTCTGCCGTTGAGCACTTCACCTTGTATCAGTACCAGGTCTACAACGCGCAAAATATCTTCATGGGCCAAATCCAGACCGAGACTCCATACTACCAGCCGAATCCTCCGGCCCCATACCCGTTTGACAACGTTAGCACCACACTGCATGATCCCGATTTCGCTACCGACTGCAACGGCTTGGTGATCCCAGGTTCCAACATCACTGCACCGTGTGAAATGGCCTGGGGTCTGCGTATCGTTGACAGCAGCAACGTGGTGGTTTACGGAGCTGGTCTTTACAGCTTCTTCAACAACTACTCCACCAAGTGCAGTGCGGGCCCGTACGGTGGAATTTCCAAGTGCCAGTCCCGTATGGTCTGGGTGGAGGACACCAACGGCAATTCACAAAATGTCGTGCTGTACGACCTATTCACGATTGGTACCATCAGTATGGTGACCAGCAACGGCGTTGATGTTGCCCTTTGGAAGGACAACTGGAACGTCTTCGGCGAGTCGCTCGCACTCTTCAAGCCCCAGACTGTCTGAAGACGAATCCTGAATGGTAAAGTTGTCTTTTGCGCCAGATGGTGCCGAGCACACCGACAGGGAGGAAAGCTAGAAAGGCTTTGAACTTATCCTCGGTGGATCTTTCAGGCATGGGACCTGGCTGGTTTGAGGCGATATTTCCTCTTCATCTGCACGCAAACATGTTGATGAGAGTCTTGTTTTCTGGCCAATTGTACGTTGATCAAGTCCGGGGTCGGACAAGGGCGATCTCCATGGTGCAGCATCGGGCCATTCGTTCTGGTTTCCCTCTTCGTGTACATATTTAACTTGTAGTATTAAAAAGAGTATCCGGAAGAACATTCACGGTCTCTCCAGATTAGAGTGGCAACGCCCATATGATGTCCTACGTAACCCAGATTCTGCCATTGCCCCGGGAATATTTGTGCAAGGGTAACTCTTACTCCCTCGACGTCGACACCCGCGGCGGCAATGTCTTACAGCCTCACATCGAAGCCGTACCACACAGCCTTGCTCTCTGACTCTGTCCAGACACACGTCATTTGAATGAGTCCCAACTAACCTGCCTTTCCTCGTCACCAGCCTACGGCGGGATTCGGCAGTGCACTTCGGCTGCCCCTGACGAGACAGCCTAACATGTGCTACGCCGGAGGGTTTGCTACCTAGGCAGTGGGGTTGATTGATGTCGTACCGCACCTGCGGCACATCCGGGTGGCGTTGGCGATGGTGGAACGCAGCGAAACAGTGCACCTACCTTTTTTCTTTCTTCTCTGCCAGTTCTTAACCAGCCGACTGGATCGAGCCGGCTTGCTTGTCACGGCAGGGTCACTTTCCAGATCGAGCTCGAACGGTGGGTAGCCGTAGGCTTCTGTGGTGCTTGACAGGTGGGGTTGGATCGGGCGGTGGTTGTGGAACTGCTGGGGGAAGGTCACTTCATCAAGAAGATTCCTACTTGGTTTTGAGGAGCCCAAGGACTAGCAGATGGGTGAGTCCCAGATAATGGAGTGCTATATGAAAAGGCCTTTCTCATTATGGTGGCATGCATCTTCATACACTTACATCCAACCTCAGCTACCTTGCCTGTCATAGGCAGTCACGGCTGAAGCCGCCAAACACAACTTTCTGTGGCAGACACAAGAATTCGGTGGGATGCTCTGCAGGTTTTAAATAAGTCTTCAAAGGGAATATGGTGGTAGATTACACATACGTTATGGATTCAAAGGGGACTCGAAATTCTCTACTTTTAAGCTGTACTGTTGTTCTATTGTGACCACCTCACCACCTGCGACTTCCTGTAAGATATGATTACTAGCAAATGACCTATCCTTGCAATGGTATGGTAATCAAGGGCCTGGAACCAGACGTCAGGTATCGAATTTGAACTTGCGTCTCCATAACAACATAAACGCTCTATACGATTACATGACAGGCTACTAAGTACTCCATGCTTCCCTTGGAACTTTGCGAATTTCTTAGGATTCATCACTAAATATATTGGTTTATGGCTCTGTGCAGGAAAACAGTGTTTTAGGAGCACTACCGACAAGGGCATAGCTAGCTAGCTGCCTTCGTACTGCAAATGGCTTACCAGCCAGCCAGCACACCCAGCACTTGTCCTGATACAGTAACAGGTGAGATGCAGGTCAAAATGTCTCAAGATCCTCTTACAAACAAATGCAGGATGGCATCACTGCTGCCAGCGATGATGTACCCCAGCAAGATTGGACCCTGCATATTGGCCAGAATACCCCAGACTTTGCAGAGGCCCCTGTTTTTGTGCGACCCCATAAATTCCGTATAATTCCATTGGTCAAAATCCTGCCAAGACCCCACAGCTTATGACGTCACCTCGATAGTGATGGCTTCAGCTGATATCAAAACCAGGTTTTGTGTTGCATTTATTTATGGTGTGGGAGGAATGTGCAAGGTGAAGGAGGAGAGCACAGAGTTGATGAAAAGGAGCTGATGCCCCAGTTATAATTCTGAGGTACAGATGATACATCCTTTTATCTCTCCAGTTCCACAAATTGCTACTTTCATCTGATATCGCGATCAGCAACCTCCCTCACCAAAGACTTCTTCACCAACCACACAAAACAACTCCAAACCACAACCACCCACCATGCCCTTCTTCTCCCGCCAACCCGAGCCCGAGCCCGAGCCACAATACGAGGAGCCCCCGCGCAAGCACGGCCTCCTCGGCTCCCTGCGCCGCGACCACTCGCCCACGCCCACGACCTCCACCCAAGCGACCAACCGCACCAACTCGACGTACCGCACCTCGCAGTCCAGGGTCTCCCCCCACAGCAGCGACCGGCCGTCCCGCGGCGGCAGCCTGCTGCACAAGTTCCGCGGCACCAGCAACGAGGAGCTCGACCCCAGCATCGTGCAGGCGCGCGAGCGCGTCATGGGCGCCGAGGCCGCGGAGCGCGACGCCGACCGCGCGCTGGAGCTGGCGCGGCGCGAGGTGCGCGAGGCACGCGAGGAGGTCAAGAGGATCGAGATCGAGGCGAAGGAGGAGGCGAGGAGGGCGAAGATCAAGGCGTTCCATGCGAAAGATATTGGGAAGCGGGGGAAGGCGCTGGGACGTGAGTTGCTCTTTGGTGTTGTGGGTTGTTTCTACGCGTTTGCTGACATTTACTTGCAGGTCACGACCTCTAGATATTTCGGATGTGCTTTCCTATGTCTAGGTCTATTTTGCAGGGCAATCAAGACCCATACCCACCAATTCTCTTGTGTCTCGAAGCGGGAGTTGGGATATGCGTTCTGTGTTATCTATCCATTACTAGCGATCTGTTTACTCAATACACACTTTTCAATCCCACAGACCTGATTCAACAGCCTTTCTACGCAAGGGCAAACGAAAATCCATTCCTGGCCATCACAACACCCACGCCCACCCAAAAGGCCGCGCCAGGCGATCTCAAGACTCTCGAAGCCGCGCTCGTTGACTTTGACGGCGACGTGCTCGAGGATGTTCTACAGTAATAGCCTCACGAGGCCCCGGTCGCAAAGGAACCCCCCGCCCCGTTCCCACTATGGTCGCCGCCTCCCTTCCTTTTGGTGTATCTTGAGATGCGTTGTCTGGAGGGCTCATAGTACTCCGGGTAGTAGGAGGACACTGCGGTGCAGTCGCCCTCCAAGTCCGTGCCGTCTGACTGCGCGATGCCGAGCTTGGGTTCCTGGTTCATTTGTCCGTGTGTTGACAAAGGTAAGCTAGAGACACCAGCTGGGCTCGGTTGTGGCTTTGAGGTACTTACCTCTGTAGCGGTCTCAGGGGCAGAGTCAAGGTCCTCAGCAGCACCCTCTTCAATTCCCAGCATTATCACCAGCATCGCCGGGTCTTGTGCTGCTGTTGGTGAATTAGCGAGGGCGGATACGTCCAGGCTGTCGTCAATAACTGGTGTCGAAGTGTCCACCGGTGGTTGCGCAGTTGTCTGCGTAGTCCCGTGGACGAGAAGCCAGAGTATTGAATGAAATTTGGAGGGCATCGTGAATGAAGACCAGACCGAGAGTTTGCTGGCAAGCAAACACAGAAAAACTGCACGCTCATTTGCTTGCGAAGGCGATGTTATTCGAATTTTACAGAAGCATTTACGTATCCCTTAGTCGGCTTCCAAGTGTGCCTCGCTAGCCGCCTTGCACCTTCGAGAACAGCCCGTGGATGTCTTGCGGAACTACGGCAAGGCACACTGCACTCAAACTAACTACCGAATCACTTTCCTAATTTCTGGTGAGATTCACAAGTAGCCAAGCCGCAATCCTGCACCTTCACCACTGAATATATCCTGTCCGAATAAGCAGGAGCACAAACGACAAGTTCTCAGCATCAAGATCACGAACGAACCACCAAACGAAGAACGGAAATGAGCGGTTTCACTTTAATGATACCGATTCGCATAATCCCCAGCTGGTCCCGCATTTCCAGCCGAAGATGACCACACGAACCAACTCAAAGCTGTGAAAAAAAACAGCCCGTTGAAAGCAACGCCAGTCCCACTCCCAGCAAATATGCCGCATCAGGCGGGTGCACCACAAACGACCCAGCAGAGGCCGCCACCCCGACCCCCTTGCCAGAGTTCGAAGCAGGAGCGCATCCGCAACCAAAAGCTCCGCCTCCCCCACGGGCGCGTGCTCCTTCGCCGCCGCCGATACCGTGTCCGCTAGCGTTGCTTACAAGTCAAGCTACGGCAAGTGATTTGGAAGTGTAAGTCATGATCTGGCCGTTGAAGCAAAAGCCGTAAGCCAATCGTTTTGAGGGCAAGTGGCTTGCAGGTCGTAAGGCAAGTCAATGATTCTATATTTCGCTGATTTTGGGATCAGTTGGCCCCACAATTGAGGTTGTTTGTGATGATATTTCGTAATAATAGTGGTGTTGTGGCCCTCCGGAGGGTGCTGGGCATGTAAGCGGCAAATTTACGATGATCTTACAACGGATGGCTATGGGTGATGGCACGCTGGCTTCAAGGGCGCAACAGTTAGAGAGATAGCGGCGAGAGGGATGGCGTAGGTGGGCGCTAGACTGAACTAAGAAGAAGAAGAAGAAGAAACCCTTATCTCCCCCTTATCTACCCCCCCAATGCTAAATCAGGCAAGTGACTTGCAAGTCGTTGCGTTGGCAAGCCACAAGTCAGTGTATTCATGGCAATTTATAAGCCAGACCCCTTGATTTGCCTTGGCTTGACTTGTGAGCAACGCTGGTGTCCGCCCCCACCGCCGTGTCCACCGCCGCCGCCGCCGCCCCTTGCGCTTGGAAAAAGGCTGGGGAGATGGTTTATAGGCTTCGTGGTGTATATCTGGGGACGAGGTGTTTTTCTGAATAGGGGGAAGTGATGCTGGGCTTGAACATGAGCCTGTCTTCTTTCTCTGCGAGGGGTGTGTTTGTGCTGATGGAGATTGTGGTTGGTAATGGAGGATCTTGATAGTCCAAATCGGATCAGTTGTGCTTGGTTACTCGATGGCAGTCACTCAGTAGCATATTGTTAGCGAATACACCACTGGCCACCATCATATCCGATCGTTAGCCTCGCCCTCCCCAACGACTGCCTATTATTAGATCGGTGGTCGTGGTGCCTACGACCAGAATGTCTGTGATGGGCACGAAAAGGGGCTGAAACGTGGATATCGGACCGTCCCCCAGAGTGTCTGTATAAATTGTCGCCTCTTCGATGAAGTAGTCGGTAGTCGAGAGTGATGTGAGTGAGCGATATGGTATCGGCTGCCCAGGCACGGTCGTGAGTCGTGAAGCTCGGGGTCACCGCCTCAAGCGAGATCTCGATGATCCGAAGGGTGCCTCCCACTGTGGTGATCATACCTGAGTGATAAAGTAGACCAGTAGTGGGGTAATTGGTCCTCGGAGATGGTCACTGGGCTCTTTGAAAGACAAGCCCCTGTGCATACGCCTTGAGCTTCTCTCCACAGCCTTGATTCCTTGGAATGTTGAGAATTTGGAGCGGATTACCATGCCAGTGACGGGCGATTCATCGCCGGACCTCACTTCTCTGCAAAGGATCCATTTTTTGATGATTCCAAGCTCGATGCTTACCTGGTTAGTTGTTACAGGTGACAAACCGGAAGAAGTTATCTGGGCCACCGAGCCTAGTGATGGTCACGATGCGCTTGTAGAGCTTGCAACAGCAGCTAGATTCTTCTCGTCCAGAACTGGGTGTGATTTTTTTCCAAATACATGGTAGACTCCGCTAACGAGGAGCCAAAAGCTTGCTCGTGTCCGATTAGAAGGCATGTGTTGATTCTAAATGGGGCTAAGTGTGGCGGGGCGGAAGACCCGTAGATGCACAGGGCATTCGAAGTTCGGCGCGTATGAGAGAGTTCAAACCTCCAACAGCCTTTTATTCGCGGCAGGGCTGGGCTCTTCTTCAGGCTACAAGAGTGGCGCACGGGCTATTTGACTGCCTAATACAAACTGATTTGCCGAATCGGGTCACAGTAGTGCGTGGTTGATTGCCTATCAGAGAACATAGTGGCTGCGGGAAGATTGCAAGTACTACGCGTACTGCATGAATACTCTTTTCTTCAAAGCTCTATCTTATTTGGTATATATGCTAACTCATTATGCCTTCATAAAGGACCCGCGGGGTATAAACATGGTTTGGCTTCCCTCATTCCAGGTTACCAACCCCTTTCATCATTGACCCGGGAATTGCTCCCGTAGCGAATTTCCACATCTGTGTTTACCTTAATCCCTTTATCGAATATCTCGTCCGTCGAATCACCATCACCGTTTGCTCTCGTTGATAGGATCGTGGTGTTGAAGCCCTGTACCTTGCGTTTGTTCTTGCTCATTTCGAACGCATCGTAGCTGCCGGAGTTGATGGGAATAGAGCCGGGTTTGGAAGGTCTTGTTGATGAGCCCTTGCCCGTGGTCATCTGACCGCTCGCCGTCCAGAACCCTGGACTGAATGCGGGGCGAACTGAAAAGTCTTCTGTCAGTACCTCGTAACGGCAGCACATAGTGGAAGATGGATCGAGGGGGTATGATACGTACGCATGGGGGCTTGTCCAACCAGTATGGCGACGAAGTCCTCTCGACAGGACCAGATTGCCGCCGTAGAACCGTCTTTTTGCTATGGCAGGGGGGTCGATATCAGAATATTGCCAGAAGTAAAATTCAGCAGGGTAGCATCAACTTACCACGACGACAAACGTCACTCGCAAAATGGACGCGATCATGATGAAGAATCCACCACTGAACAAGACGACCACTGACATCTTTTTCACCAGGCTCATCTTCGCTCTCAAGACAACGGGCGCGGGTAGGGCCATGATGCAAATGTCCGTGATGATGTTGAGAATTAGGGTTGGCAGCATGTAAAGTATTGCCTGAGGCTGGCAGAGTTCTAATTGGTGGTCACCTATCATCAGAAAGGGTCTCTTGGTATTTTTATGATGCATTCGGAGTCAATGTCATGGCATGTAGGAAACAGTACTTACCACCCTCATCCGTATAGAAACTCCACATTCTCGGATACGGACGACAAGCCCCAAAAAGGATACCTATAATAATAACAAAGGTACACAGGATGAGGCCCATCAAGGGCCAAATCAGCTTCGCAGCCCAGAGACCTATGTACAAGTTGTCAGCTTGGTCTTCGGAAAGTCGAGTGATGTTCTTGCCCAGGTGGACGCTAAGGTTGGATTCCACACCTTTAACCACTCGCCGGAAGAAGAACAGCATATTGATCTTCAGGGACCAGATGAAGACGACATAGGTCGCCACGCCGGCACAGAACCATTGCGTCACCCGAATGTAAGCTTCGGCCTCGTCTATCGACATTGCTTGCCTCTGGGCAAGGGTAAGGACATGCAGGTCTGCATGGCGGCTGCAGACATCCGCCGCGTATGTCATCACGGTATAGACCACCTGCGCGCAAAGTCAGTCTCGGTCTCCAAGGGAATGAAGTAGCTTGTGTGGTTATGAGATCGACTTGCCCAAGAAAACCAAACGAAGTAGTCGTCAAAGTCGAAGCCGCCAAAACCGACCATCCTCCACCGGCACAAGCTGCGGAGGAAGATCAACAGTGACCCGACGCCGTAGAGCGCCCAAGTCTCGACAATGGGATCGTAAGCCATGTTGAAAATACTCGATACGAAAAGACGGAGGATGTCGCTCAAGTGCTCGTGGCGTCGCGTGATCGAACGGCGAAAGGATTTTGAGAGCCGCAGTGGACCGGCACTTGATAGCCCAAATTGTGACTGGTTGTGAGAAGCGGAACAGAACGGCAGAAAACAAACTTTAGTACGGTTAGATGGCTTCTGTGCGCACGAACTCGTACAGTAAGTTTCAGTAACATTGGTAACCAGGACCCTGGGCCTGCGGACATATAATTAATCGTCCGAATTGGGACCCTGAAGACTTTGACAGATAGACTGATCCACACGCCCAACCTTGTGTCGTCTGCCCAGCAGCCCACCTGGTGTTCCGTATACCAAACTTCGTCCCCAGGCGCTCACACGAGTCACGACATGGCCTGTTAAAATGCCAGAGAAGGCCAAATGTACACATCCTGGCTCCGCAAGTCATACACAAAGCTCCCCTCGGGGAAAGGAGATCTGTCTGAGAGCCAGCGAAGACGGAATCTGTCAAGCAGATCATCATCACCGGTCTGGGTCGTAAATACGATCCAGCCCCATCGTATGGGCCTCTCATGCAGCCGGGCACCCCTTTTTGAGCACTTTTAGCTGTATTGCAAAGGTACTGAGCATCTGCGTTTTTGGAGCCGTACCGCGGCTTGTCATTAACGCACACGCCCTTCATCTTCAATCAATTTGCGACCGAACTACCGGGCCAAAGGGGAAAGAAGCTCGTCATCACTTGTAAATTACACTAGGCACTGTATTTGACCGATCTCCGGACCACACTCAGGAATGGTTCACGCGGGCCACTCTAACAACAGATGGCACTGTTGTCCAACTCGATTCGCGGCACTCCAGCAGCGAAAGTCACTTTCGTCAACCTCTCATCATTTTCCAGGTCACTTTTGGACTTCTTCATATTGCAAAGGACCGCGTGGGCCGTTTCTGGTTGTGGTCCGGAGGGTCGGTCAAATACAACATGCTGTGGAGTTTCTCTCCTATCTAACTGCATGTGATTGCAGCCTGCGCCGCAGTCTGTGACCCACCCACACTTTCACCCCACAGCAGCCCAGCATAGACTGTGCCGCAGCTGATACGTAACGAATACCTGAACGGGGAGGGTACTTTGTGTGTAGCATTGATTTCTACGCGAACTTCGGTATCTGCTGTATCTCGCGTATGCAGCCGGTATCCGGGAGTGGGACGCCGGGGTCGGCTATTCCCCACAACCCGGGCGTAGCCGAGGAGCAGACCACCATCGAGATGGCGTGAGTATTCTGCCAAGCCGGGGCGCCAGACGAAATTTAAGGTTCAGACATGAATGGAGGGAACATTGTGGCGATGTGCTCGAATGAGCAGCTTGGCCCGTTCGTGTGCGGTGGGGGCGATGCAGGATAGACTCGATGCACGTTGGGGGCAATCCAATTGGAAGACCACGCGGTCTGCTAATGAAGATGCCCTTGCGAGGCCGGTACCAAAATGAGTCGGTAGACCGGCTTCGGTAGCAAGGTTCCGGCTGTGGGACCACTTCCAAGGTGCTTTGCCGTTGGTCGACAGTCACTGACATTTCTAAGCATCGGGGAATCCATCTCGAAACCTCAACTCGTGCGCAAATAGCCATCAATCATTTGCAGTCTTGTCATTGCGACGAGGCTGTGGCTACCAGCACGATCCCTGTCTTCAGCCTCGTCTAAGAGCTGAAGTCGGCTTGCTTATGTAATAACAACCTCTCCTGACTAATAAGCACGTCTCAGCGTCCTCTGCACGTGCCCAAGTGATAACTGTTCATTTGTCGCAAATCCTCCGCAAGATCATTCTCCTGGGAAGGCATCATGTTCTCCGTGGACGCAACCTCATCCCTTCATTATCCAGAACCCCTGAGGGTTGCACCAGCCCTTGAGGCCAACGACGCCCCAGTCCATCCCGATCCCGCTTGTTTTGTGCCCACCGAAAGGCATATTTGCTGAAGTTTGAAAATGCGAGTTGACCCAGACACTGCCGGACTCAAGCTGTTCGGCGATCTTGGTAGCCTTAGCCACATCGCTGCCCCAGACCGAAGCTCCAAGCGCCTGATCAAGGGCGTTTGCACGGCGAATCACCTCTGCCTCATCTGTCCAGCGCATGACAGGGAAGATAGGTCCGAATGGCTCTTCTGTTACAATGCGAGAGCTGTCCGGGGGGTTATCGATAATAGTGGGCGGCAGGATGAGTCCCTTGCCGGCCTGCACCTTGTCTGACAGCTCCTTCAGGCCACCAAGTGCAATGTTCCACTTCTGCTTCTCGGCCTCCTCGAACAGGTTCTTCACCTTGTCGTATTGCATGCCATTCTGGATGGGGCCTACCGCAATATTCGCATCCTCAGTAGAGCCATATGGCATGTTGTTGCGAACGTGCTCGATCATGGCAGCGAGGAATTTGTCATAGATCTTGTCGTGAACATAGATCCTCTTGATGTTCATGCAGATCTGACCGGAGCCTACCAAAGCGAGGAAGGCAACCTATGTGGTACAATGTTTAGTATACTGAGATACCAGAGGGACAGAGTCATTCCGCGTGAACCTACCTGAGGCACGACTTTGGCGATATCAGCATCAGCGCAAATGATCGCTGCATCGTTGCCGCCCAGCTCCAGCGTAACCCGCTTTAGCAAACGCCCACAAACCTCCCCAACTTTCCTGCCCGTCGCTGTGCTGCCAGTGAAGCTGACCTTTGCAATGTCGGGGTGGGTTGTCAGCAACGGACCGAGGCTCTCGTCGCCGCTCAGCACCTGGACAACGCCAGGCGGGAAGATCTGGGCGGCGAGCTCGCCGATTCGTAGGAGCTCATACGGCGCATATGGGCTCGGCTTGATAATTACTGTGTTGCCGGCTAGCACAGCGGGGCCAAGCTTGCCAACACCGAGGAGCAGCGGCCAGTTCCACGGCACAATGGCAGCCGATGGGCCTAAGGGCCGGTAGCGCACTAGACAAGTGCGCTCGGCGGAATCCTCGACGACGTCGTCCGGGAGGCGCAGGGCTGCTGTACCACGTATGTGGGCGAGGGTGAGCATCATTTCGAAGCTGGCTGTCGAAAGCGGCTTGCCCGTCTCGGCCATGTCGAGGTCGCGGATGGCGTCCTGATTGGCCTCCACGGCGTCGGCCAGCTTCAAGAGGTGGGCCGCGCGGTCGTCCCATGAGAGGGCGCTCCATGCGGGGAATGCTGCCTTAGCCGCAGCGACGGCACGGTCGACCTCGGCCTGGCCTGAGACAGGAACCTCGGGGAGAGCCTCCTCCGTCGAAGGGTTCACCCCGTGGCGTGACTGTTTCGTGGGCAGGAGCTCATTATTGATGACATTCAGGTATGGTGCCTAATGAAATCCGAAGTTACTGGTCAGCACGAGGGTCGTCATCTGAGATCTCGTATGCCATCGGGCTGATGAGCCGATGGAATGGCGCATGTTATCTCGCCAAAAGGCGAGAGTCGCGAGACTTCACTAACCTTGGGGTCCAGCTTCAGAGCCATTGTGTGTAGATGATGGCAGGGACAGCTGTGTGGAGGGGACGAGAATGGGCCTCTGTGGCGAAAGATACCGAAGCAAAGAAATTCAAAAATGGTCTCTTGAGCAGAACGGGAAATGCCAATTGAATGAGAGTTTACGGAAATGTTGGAGTTGTGGAACAGTCCACGACTTATTAAGAGGCCACTGCGCTGGCCGTCGATCCCCAACTTAATCTCTGCAGGCTTGGGGCGTAGTACCCGGTCCCACTTGCTCGAGCGGGTAACACATGCAGGTGCAGTGGATCACCAACCAGTGCCTACGTGTGGGGTGAAACAAAGTGACAAGTGATAGAAAGGAAGATTGAGTCACTGTGTGAGCCTTTAAAATGAATTTCAAAATTCCGAGTATCAGAGAATGAGTGGAGAAAAGATTTGGCAGCGCCTCGTCTTGCTCGTCTGCAGATCCTTTCCCGATCCCTTCTAAGTTTGAAAATTGTCGTCGATTCTTGAACCTTAGTCGACTTGTGTGAACGGTGAAGGTGTCATTGCCTCACATATATATGCTTTCATGCATGTGACAAGGAATAATTACGAGATACAAAGCTGAACCTACAAGTAAGCAATACTCCACTGTTCTGGGGGGCCCTGTACCGTACCCACTGCCCCTCCAACTGAATACTCATCCTATGCTGCCGGGGCCAAGACTAATACGTGCAATCTTTAAATCGCACTCGCTGCTATTTTGGGGAGTACTGGTGAACGGAAGTCAGTGTAGGCAGCTTGTCTACAACCTCCACGGCAAAGCAGCGCGATCGATTCCAAGATTAGGCACACCTCCAGCTGTCGACTCGGTCCTACATACTGCGTCCGAGCAGCTTCTCGGCAGCCCCTGACGTACAAGAGAGTCATCGAGACATCTGGACTACGATTCTCTTTCTTTCCAAGAGTCAAAAGCGGAAATGCATTTACTTATTGAAGCAGCGAGGGAACCTATCAATATAAAGACCGTGAAGCCTACAAAACGTCTGTCTCCTTCGCTCAACTGGTGCTATACAGTCCTCCAATGCAGCTCTCCTTTTTCGAATCAAGTGCATCTCTGAGCAAAACTCTTGCTCCCACAGAGACACACACCCCATTTTGCTCTATCCAAATCATACACGCATCAAGGATGGGTGAAGTACTTCGACGGCGCACGTGGGCAGTATCTCGTACGGCGTAACTCCTGCCATGCCTATGTTTGGTAATTAGGCCTGGCTTGGCTCCGAAGATTGTGCCCGCCAACGACAGCAGTTCTTGGAACGGCATCAACCAAGTACGCGGCATGTGACCAACCGCCGCGTGTGGTGTAATTGTCCCACAAGTTTTTGTTTTCTCGGAGTCTCCCGTTTCGGCACTCCGTCATCACTGCAGTGGAAGGAGTGTTGAGCCTTCTCTCTGCCGTCGCACCAGCTTCCCATTTGTCGTTGCCCCTCGCCGCTGCTATGAGAAATGCAACAAAATCGATGTACGCTTTGTACTTGGCCGACGACGTGTCGTTTGGGGCTCTGGCCACAATCATGCCCGGGTTTGTGGCCACTTGGTCCTTTACAGAAACGTATTTGTCGATGACTCCTATGATCATCGGCCAGTCGACTTTTCTCGAAAATGAGTGGCCGTTCTCCGCTGTACATAAAATGTCCTATGGGATGTTGTCAATTTGCAGTCCCCAAGCTGCTGCATCATCATCAGGGGCAGCCAGACTTACCGAGCCATAATCCATCAGCCACACTCAATTGATAAGTGTCCCGGAAGTAAGTATTCAATAAGCCATTCTAGTTAGCGTCATTATGTCTTTTCTCGCCATACTGGATTCTACACATGACGGCTAGAGTGTCCATGAGTTAGTACGTGCTTCCATTCATCGACTTCAAAGGCAGAGATACAGGGCTGGTAGATCGCAAAATACTCACCGTCAACACGTAAATCACCGCCGTGGATTCGAGCATTGATCCACTTTTGACGATCCCATAAAGATGCTGGTTCTCTGGGTTCAATGGAAGCGGTATTGTTCTTTTCGGACATCCGCAATTGCCTCAGTCTATAATCTATCCACTGCAGACTTGCTGTCCACATAATTGCATGCCCAGATGTAACCAGCCAGCACTTTCCAGCGGTCCAGCAATCGTTCTCATTGACTCAGAAAGGTCATTTTGCGCGACTGTGCTTATTGGGATGAGCCTCTATAGGAACTACAACATTTCTTTGGAAGCCTCAGTCTCCCTCTCGCTTCTTCTGATCGTCCTCAGTGCTGTCTTCGTCAAATCTCCCGACGCTTTGTTTCCAAAGGCGGTCGCGCTTCTCGTGTAGCCGAGATTACTGAAAGAAGACCCAGGCTCGTTCTCAGAGTCGACTGCCTCTGTGACAGCGGCAGTAAGTCGGTTCTAGAATAGTAGGCGCAAGTGTTCGCCTGCGCGTGCTGCGCCCTCCTCGAGGTCGTTGAGGAACAGCAGAACATTGTATCTCGCGGCCGCGTCCGCAAGCTTATTGCTGTCCTCTTTCCTATCGGCTACATTCTCCGGCTTCGTAACTTCTTAGCCACGGCCACGGTCCATAACGCCATTCTTGTCAGCCTTTCTCTTCTTGCTTTGTTCCTTGGCAGATAGCATGGCCTCGCAGAAGAGTCGGACGACGGCAACGATTTCCAAGGTTGTGTGAAGATATAGTTTAGGTGATAAATACTTGGACTAGTGACACCGCAACGCTGGAGATCAAAGGAAATGAAAACGAGATATAGTGGCCGTATCCGGGCTTGGTCTTGCTATATGAGAATTTGCTGAGGACGACGACAGAGCCGGGAGAATGCGATATGGCCAGGGCTCAAGAAATGCAGACAGTCGATGGCCTTAAGTAAAGCCTATTCCCATTTGAAGTTTTACGACATGTGATAACGGAATTTCATCTGCCATTTTCAAACTTGTCTCATGTACTCCCGCATGTCCCGGAGTGGCCGGTCTTTGTTTACACAGGCTCTTTTGTCTTCGCTATTCGATATTGCTCTGCCTCTCCAGATGTAAAGTTAGACTGGCGGCCCGCTTAAAGTGGGATATCGCATCGGATCGTGGGCATGCCTTTGTGCTGAACTGCTATCAACAGCGACGCAAAGTTTCCCCGACAGCACTGTTTCACAGATATATAGAGGCTTCGAAACTGGTTTTGAAGTGTCCAGCCTGTCGTCTGGTCCTCTCAAGCTGTCGTAGACCCATCACCTTACTTATGTACTACAGTCATTGTCCTTCTGAATTGTACCTGAGCGAATGATCGTAAGATGTGTATGAGCCTTTAAGCCGTTCAGATATGTGAGCCTGGTTAATATGAAACAAAATCAAGTGAGCTTTCGGTAAGAAAGGAGCTATCTAAACGTGGCTGCACCCCTGTCTCCTGCCACGATGAACACCAATTCGTGCATATTGTTCGCGAGAATACGCTTGTGGGCCTTCACGGCTCCGTGGTCCCGAAGTCTCCTCTGTGGCTCCATTGTCAGTCGAGACAGCCTGTCAGACCCACGGACAGGAAGGAACCTGAAAATGACACCATGAACGCCGATTGCGAAGGTGTTCAGAGATTGATCAGCGACCAGAAAGTAGATGATAACTTCTGCTCAGCAGGGCAGCATGGTCTTCCGAGCTTTGTGTGGCGCCCTGCATGTCCGTCCCATCGTGGATGTCGCACTCGCTAACCAGATAGCTCGCTGGGCCAAGAAATGAGCTTGCTGGGCTCGATCGCTCCGAGATAGCAATCCACCAGGCCTCCTTGCTAAATTCTCGAGCATGCTTCCACGTGCCATTCAACCATTGAGTGTTCAAGGACGCCCGGGCCTTTTTTGGTTTTGGAAATGCCATTACTGTGTTGAGCCACACAGCCACCCACTTGGGCAGAAGCTAGGCTCTGTCTGCTGCCATGGGTCCTTACTCAAGTGCTGGGGGAACCAGTTTGGTGAAAGCTGTTACGGCACAGTATGGCAAGGACTTGGGTCTAGGTGAAGAACTTGTTGTAACGCGAAGAGGGAAGGAGGTAACTATGACCAGGCGTCCGCCTGGTGGGAATATATAGCCATAGGGTCATGACTCGTTCCGTACCATGACAAAAGCAACCTGAAGAGAAGGTCCGATCATGGCGCTTGATGAACTCCGGTCACATAAAGTAATATTTGACTTGTATTGCAAGGAACACGTGACTCCGTACATCCTTTTATATAGACTTCTAAGAATGACAAACAGACCCCTGCTGTCATATGCTCATGATGCTGAGTTGCGACCCTCCTTTCTGACACATAACAGTGCCGAGTTGAACCATAACGAATGTCCAGCCTTGTCAGAGCTTGGAACAATCTCGGAGTCCACACTAGTGACCACGGCGATGACCTGTCATACTGCCGAAGTCCCAGAGATCACGACGCGCAGATAGGGGAATTCGTCAAGTCCCCTAACCTACCTTGGTAGTTTGTACACCAAGTCCATTGCGCGAGACGGAATGGGGGCCGGGGCAAGGTTGCGTTCGGATGCCAAGAGGTCATAGTACAGTATTACGCAAAGTAGAGGTGCTGATCTGATATATGCCACGATCGGACTGAACGTGATGAAAATCATAGTGCGGATACCTGCCTTAGTGAAGGAAAAAATTAGAAAAAATTATCCGTGCGGCACCCTGTAACAAATGGTACGAACTGAGGATGAGACTTCAGAACCAAAGCTGTAAATATTCACCATTTTGTGCATGTGTACTAACAGCGAGTCATACTCGAACTGCGTTGAGATGGATACTTCCAAGGTTATCTCTTATTACATTGTATACACCTCTATTGATTCGCATTTAGAATGATGGTATTTCCGAACTGATTGGGGTTGGTCTACCATCGTAAATGGGTTCGCAAGTTCCCTGTTTGCTAAAGTGCAGGTGGTCCCAAGGCGCTACCTAGGTATGCTATGCGACCCTATGCGACGACCCCTATGCCACTAACAAAACCCCCGAGCCGCAATGGATCCTGCAGCATATTCTACATTAGGCAATTATTAGTAGTTTATATGCATGGTACGCAGACGGGCAGCCGGCCGAGCCTGCTTCTTGATTGTCTTCCGGGCTTCCGAGTATCTCTGCAGCCTCTCAGGCGTCACTTGGAACGAACCCAGTCAGGCCCAGTGGATTTTCACGCAGCTTGTGGCAGCAACCTAGGCATCGCTTAGGCCAATCTCGGGGGTAGATTAGTACCTAGGTAGGGAACGGAATCACTACGAGTCACGATCCTAGCAGTGATCAAGATGTCAGATAGGAATACAGGGTCCGAGCGTTTTTGGCTGTCGTACAGAGGTGGACTTTTGAGCCCGCGATGCCTACCTACGTAGGTGGCGGCGGTGTGTGGTTGCAATCTCATCTCACTGTGACTTCAGTACGGTTGGGGGCGTTTCTCTTGCAACCCACACCGGCCTGACCGGTAGCAAACACACCCGTGGACTACCAACAGCCACAACCGACCCCAAAGTCCGTTTTTTTTTTGTGGCGACTCTGCATCCACAGTGGTCCTGCCGATTCGCTAGCCCCATGGCCACGTTGATGATGGCTTGGCCTTGCAGGCCTATCGAATTGCAATCCCAGAGTTCCCACTTGGGAATGGGACGCTTTCGCCATGTTTTTCCAGTTTCAGGCACGACTTGTAAGCAGATGTCAGCAGGAGAGTGGACTGTCCCCACAAAGGGAACTGCCCCCACCCTTCCCGTGTTGCCAAGGGAGGTCCGAACTCCCAACTTGTCTGTCTGTGGTCTTTGTCTGCACGGGCGAATTTGGTTTGCAGGACCTTGAATTCCTACTCTATCTGAAGGGCATCCTTCTCGCATCGCGCTACGAATTTACAATCTCTATGCCCGATGTTACAGTATGTGGTCAGGGGTCGAACACGTTGGCACGGCCCTAATACGAACATGAGGCTATCACCACCTGTCCTTGGCATCAACCACCCTTGGGGGCTGTACCTATAAGCGGTAATATTGTACCTTTTGTGCTCACCCGCTCGCCCTAATCTATGGGACCAGACTGTAGAACTAGCTGACTAGGTGCCGTAGTACTGTACGACCCCACTGTCCCACAAGATGAAATCTGGTAACACTGCTGCACTCCTGCGCTCCTCTTGATGCTAGTCATTGATCGTCCCAAGTACTGTAGTATCCTTGAAGGTGTCCATGCTTACGGAGCCCTCCTCGTTCGCTCGTCAGACAGTGTTGGTTGGTACTTTAGGCGATCTACGTCCCACCCACTTTTGCCCAAGCTTTTGTGGCTCACTGTCAAAAGTCCGTTCATCTTCCGCGCACCGCGCGTCCACATAACCTCTCTCGATTCCCAGATCACACGAAACCCGAGAACCTGGGGCCATTCCGCCTGCTGCATTCCACCTGCCGGACAGGACGGCAGCATATCGACGCGGCTCTGCAACAAGGGGGAGAAAAAAAAAATGTCGACTCCGGAAGACGTAGGCCCTCGGGCCTCTGACATGTCGGCCGAGGAGGCTCTGCGTCCGTTGGTTCGAAGCTGCATCGCTTTCATCGTGATCGACACCGTCATCGTCCTGGCCAAAACGTACTCACGACATAAACTCGCAAAACTACGGTTCTGGTGGGACGACTTCTGGATCATCGTGGCTTATGTCACTCTGATCCCCATCTGCGCCATCGGACTGGTCATGGCCCATGTCGAAGTCAGCTGGTCCGACGAGGACCGCTTCATCGAGGACATGGACGAGAACGAGATCTTACTGAAGTTGATATACGGCCTGCTACAAATGCTCCTCACCTCCTATGCCGCCACACGATATTCCATCCTAGCCCTGTACCTGAGGATATTTGCAGACAAGAGGATGCGGATCGCTGTCTGGGTCGTGGCCGGGTTCGTGACGCTGCAATGGGGTGGCTTTGCAATAGTGTCCTACGTTCAGTGCAACCCAGTGCAGCACTTCTGGAACAGACGGATAGAAGGAACCTGCGTCGACATCAACAAGTTCTACCGCTCATTCACTCCTTTCAAGTGCGTCACCATTTGCCTTCCGGTGAAGCTGGAACTCGACAGGCAGCCTTCCACTGCGCTGACTCGGTGTACTTGACATGACACACTGCTGACACCCACGGCTATAGTATGTTCGTCGATTTGGTGGTGATCATCCTGCCGTTGCCGCCCATTTGGAAACTCCAAGCGTCAAACACACGGAAATGGGCCCTGTCCATCCTGTTCGGCGTCGGGATCTCAGCTCTCGTAGCCTCGGCAATCCGACTCAGTGTCTATGCAAGCCACTCCGCCGAACTCCTCGCGCCTTCATACACCAATGTTCTGATATTATGGCTGGTCGTCGAGCCCTCGATCTACCTGATCGGGGCTTGTCTGCCAGCGATGCACGTGAGTATACTTCTCTGGCCGATCGCCAATGTGACATCAGCGTTGCGACTACTGCTTGAGAAATGCAGCAGAAACAAGCCTGGCTAACAGATTGACCTTCGCAGCACATCTTTGCGGCCACGGTCCCGTCCCGCATTCGAAACTGGGTGGCCTTGCGCATGTCACGGTTCGGGACCACCATGCTTGGGCGCTCTCATAACGGCGGGAACATATCGTTGACGAGTGACTGTCCCGACCCGAGTGGCAGTGCTCCAAGCGAGCGCGGTCTGGATCTGGAGCTCGAGCTGGGCAACGCGCCTGGCAAGCCCCCTGCGAAGAACAGTGCGCACGCAGGTCGAGTCGAGAGGAACAGGAGTGTAGATTGGGGGTTGATGAGCAAAGGCATTGTCGTCACGAAGGAAGTTTCTGTCACTTATACAGAAGAGGAGCGGATACAGAGAGTTATTGGCTTCTGAAGCTTCAGGTCGGCCTTCCTTCTTCATGCCTGTTTTACTACTACTTTGGCATGTTAATACTATTTGCAACGACGTTTGGACTTGATGATATCTGATGGCTTTTGCTTCCTGGCCTACAGACACACCCTGCCTGACGCCAAAACTTCCTGAAGTCTCTAGCTGCCAATGAGGGACTTTCAAGGTTGACTGTTCGAGGCCAGTGAGCTTTCAGAGAAGACTTATATAACTCCGAGAACTGGGAGTCTTAAAGGCTGCTTGCTACGACTTTCACTGACTTGAAATACAATTCTGTAGAAAAGAGGAACACAGATGACCACCTTGAAATACACCCGCGAAGGCTGATTTTGCTCCCGTCTGAGGTCAACCTCAACGAGGATTCAGCTGCCATGAAATCCCATGATTCCGATCGACAAAGTTTTGAACCCTTGCTGTAGATCGAAGGATGTCGTTGATATGGTCTTTTTCCTTCTGTGGGGCAGTCAGCAGCGTGCAGTTAGGCGATATTCCGTGGACACTCATCTCACCCACCTCAGTCAACGGTCTAGGTAGTCGACACAAATAATGTTGTCTGCCATCCTGGTTTCCAAACGTTCAGCTCATGTGGGCATTCAAGACAGTCTGCATGCAAGACGGCATGTTTGCCGTCACCACAGAGCAGATCAACTTACTTGAGACTCGTGGTCGACGATTATACGCTCACTTGGGAATATTCTCTGAAGATACTGGTGGAGCTCTGCCTCACTCAGGTCCGTTGCCAATATCTTGCAATTATGAGAATTCTTCTCGGGCGGCCTTGGAACTTTGGTCTCAGGGACTTTCGCACCCGGCACACCTACAAGTGGCCCAATCCTAGTGGTCGCAGCTCGAGTCCTACGTGTCTTTCTTAAAAGACTTCGGAGATCCGGCATATTTGTGTAATGGGAGAGCAATGTAAGGCCGATTTCAGCTTGAGAATGACTGGGCGGTTCTTGTCAGTTCTCGAGTCGGGCTGGGTGATGTCGTAGTAGGATAGCCCTGGACTACGACTTCTTGTCTGGACTCGGAAGAGTTTCGGCACTGCGTAGGTGGAGTTGTGATCAAGCTTGAGACCTTGTGATCGAGAAGGGTGAGCATATGGATTAGAATAGATGAGAATTATGGAAAGGGCGTCCTTTTGTAATGGAATGGGCACCTGGTGCCTGCAATGGCTACTCCGGCGAGGTCTCGGTTGTAGGCCACACCAGAGACAGGCCGGACGGCCGGCCGCGTTGGTCGTGCCTGTGGTCCCAAACTGGCCTGAAGATGGCCACGAACTTTTCATGCTAATAATAGATGGCAAGCTCTGCTTCAATGTGACATTATACTGGGGACAAGATAGCTCTACATCATGATCTCCTGAAGACACTGAAAGCGTGCAACCTTCACACTTCTTGTTGAAGTCGTGGCAAACAAGAAGATCCAGGCCCAGCCCACACAATGCTACATCGGCGCCAGCCCAACACGGCCCACAGCATCATTGAACATAATCGGTGAAGGTATTAATTCTAATCTGGTATTTGGATGCCCTATGTAAGCCATGCTCGTCGATAAGCATCTAGTCCGCTAGATAACACAAAAAAAGAGAAGTATGGACCATTGTAACTTAGTGGACCCAGCCATGATGCACCGTCCTTCCTTCGAGGTCCATAACTAGGTATAACGCGGGCAGGAGAGAGATCGCCCAGACACAGCATCTAATAGAAATCTAGATCGCGACTTGCTTCAACATCAAAGACTTAGACATGTCGGGTAGAGACTGCGGAGAGATGAAGTTAGCGAGGACCTCCTCAACAATACGGCCATGGCATAAATAACCGGGCCAAAGCAGAGTGACAGCAGGCAGCAGAACCAACACTTACGGCCTCGTTGTAGTCAATGTTCGGGTACCGCTCCGTAGCCCCATCCGGCAACCGAATATCATAATCCAGCAACAACCGGCTCACAATCATCTTCAACTCGTTCGCCGCAAAGAACCTTCCCGGACACGCATGGCGCCCATACCCAAACTGCAAGCTGTTCGCGCTGACCGTGACCAGCTGGTTCGCCGCGGCAGTCGACGCCTTGTTCGCGCCGCCGCCGGCGGCTTCGCGGGCGCGGTAGCTGCGCCACGGGTCGAACGCCTCCGGGTTCTCGTACATCTCCGGGTCGTGTGCGTGCGAGTAGCTGGGTAGCTCGATGATCACGCCCTTGGGAATCAGCTGGCCCGTCGACAGCGTGAAGGACCGTTGGACCTTGCGCTGGAAGCTCGCGAATGCCAGGGGGTACATGCGCATGGCCTCGCGCAGGAAGCTATCCATCTTTTTCATCTGCTGGAGGGCCGCGGACGTGAAGGTGCCGTGCTCCTTGAGCGCGGTGGTGATCTCCTCGCGCAGCTCGGGGACGATCTCTGGCATGGCGGCGAGCGTGAAGATGGCGTTGAGGGCCGTGAGCGTCGTGGTGTGGATGGCGGCGAAGATCAAGCCCAGTTGTGCCTCGGCGAGCTCCTCGACGCTCTGCTCGCCGAACTTCTTCTGTCCACCGTCGAGGATCCACTGGATCATGTCGTCGGGCTTCTGCCAGTCGGGGTCGTTGACCATGGCTTTCCTGCGGGACTCGATGATCGGGCGAACAAGTTCCTTGGTCTTCGCCCTGCGCTCTTGCAACTGCTTGACCTGGGGGAGATCTCGAGCCTTGACAGGCCTTTCTTGGGGCTGGAGTTTGGCGCATGCGTCCGCGGCGGCTGTCACCTCGAGGGTGTAGTTGATGGCGGTCTCGAGGTACTCCTCGCTGCGGCCCTTCTCGGCGCCCATGAAGATGCGCCCAGTGGCCTTAGCGACAATACGGAGGAAAGGCTGAGCCACGTGCAGCTGGGTCCATTCCTTGCAGGGAGGCATCTCTTCTCGGAAGCAGAGGTCGACCTCCTCGGCGATAGTGGGATTGAGACGCACTTTAGTTTCTCATCAGCATTTGCAGTGGGCCCCGGTTCAGACCACGCAGTTCTTACCCAAGGCAGGAGTCAGATACTTTGCGACCGTGAAGGGGACGATAGCCCTGTCTGACCTGACATCGGTATACTCCGTGTGCATCGACTTCCGTACGATTAGCCTTTTCACTTCAAGAGAAAACGTGGCGTGGAAGATGGAAACGTACTTCGACGATGGCCCCATTGAAATCGATGACATCGTCAGGGAGATCTTTGAGCTCCTTGATATACTTGGTGGAGAGAACGATGACTGGGGACTCTGTTTGGTCTCGCCGTCAGCCTCGTGAATGTCGCCACATGGACAGCAGACTTCATTCGTACCTTTTGGCGAAGCGATTCGAAACATCGAGTCCTTGAACTTGCGATATCCCGCGATGTACATTGCTCTGGCGCCACCCATCAAGTATGTCTCGCGCAGCTTGGCCATGTCTCCAACTTCACTGCCAATGAGCGGAATCTTGGAGACAGGGTCTGCGTTCTTCATGAATTGGAAGCTCCATGCTATTGCGGATACTATCACAGCGGTGAGGATTAAGGGCCACTGTTTTCTTCTTCGTTAGAAATCCATTAGAGAGTATGGCATGAGCTGCTCAGGTGAGATGCTAGGAGGGAAGGACTGACCTGCTCTAAAAGCAGCCCTGTGACTGATGAAGCAGCATCAATGATTGCCATCTTGCTGCGCGGAACGTTTGTGCGCTTTGCTGTTGCTGCCAAACCACAGGATAGGCAGGCGTCGATGCTAGCTTGGGTAGGATGGTGGTGGAAGTTGGTAACAACAGAATGATTCCGACACAGAATCGAAAGCGTATATAAGTTCGAATTTATACGGTTTCTGCTGAACACCTACTACAGTATGTGATTCGGCAAGATATTTTAAAGGTCTCGGACAGCTAGAACGTCCCGTTTTTAAATTAGCAGGCATCTTCCTTCATAGATTGTGGCCACTTGGAGTAAACAGACCCTATACATTGCCCCTACCCGTGGACTAGTTAACGGCGCGTTGTGCAGGCTAAGCGTCAAGTGCCGTGCGGCGGCAGCGGGCCGACAAGTTGGGGGCCAGCTTTTCACTAAAGATGGAAAAGAGATTCGAAAATCCCCTATTTCTGCTGCTTGATGAGGTGGAATGTGCTAAGTCCACTAGGATGGGATGCGAATACGCATACGACTCGCTTTCTTTTCCTCCCCTCGCTTCTTTTTTCCTTCACCGCACCTTCTTATTTATGCGCCGCCGCCGGCGGCGGCAATTCCCCAGAGAGCATGCTACAAGAGAAAAGAAAGCCAAGTGCTTTAGTTTCGATTGCCACACAAAAATCTTGCGGAGCACCATCTACCCGATACTTGAACATCCACTTGCCAAATACGTCAATGTTCGCGATTGGCCTGAATGCTTACCAAAAGCTATTGTTGTAGTGGCCGCCCCTCTGCCCTATAAAAATGTATCCCCTGCAAAGGCACGCATTTTTTGTATGGACAACGACTTGGGCAGTCTGTTCAGCTTATTCGGCTGCCAAAAATGCCCCGTCATCTTGTGTGTCGTCATGATGTCAACAACTTCAACAACTTCGCCCCCTCATGCAAAGCTCATTGTGTGTGGTTATTCCCTCAAATGGAAGACAGCCCAGAAACACTGCTCACTGGCGAGGTTGGCACAAGATTCTTTCGACGGATGCAACCCGATCCCAACATACCAACGTTCATCAGGTTGCAGACAGGCACAAGGCCATGCTGTGGAAGGCCCCTCGCCATCCCATACGTTGTGGTCGTAGGTATTGGCAAACTTTTCCAAACCCTGAGCAAATTCGCACAGTCTCTTGACGCGATGAGGATACAGTACGCTTCTTTACCAGTAACTGCACTACGGGGACTTCGGGGCCAGTCCGAGCCGGGTTTTTCATCTGCCTGCCTGCTTGTCTATTTGAAATGTCTAGTGACATGCAGCATGTGCGGGTAACGGCGAAACAGTCTTGCTAACTGCAGCAGCAAGGAGAAGCCAGGGCCAAAAGCAGGATGAGCCGTTCTGGCGGAATCGGGTGCCCCATCCCGCTGTGCACAGAAGGTGGGAGTGAGTCGTGCGTGAGGGGCATCCGTACGAAGAAGCAGCCTCGGTTTCGCCAGTCGCTGTCATACACCCTGATCGTGCCGGACGCGAAGTGTACACGGTGCGTGGCATGACAGTCCACGAAATGTATGCATCTTGTTCGTGCATCTTGAATGCAGACAAAAGCCCGTTGCCGCAGCGCACCGTCCTGGCCATGCCCAGGCGGGATCGAATTGCACGCTGTGGGTTCTGACACTGAGATATGTGATTTCCTCGTTGTGTTCGAGGCGCCTTATCACCAAACGCAAACAATACTGCAAACACCACCTTCGTAATCGTACTCGATATGGTTGAAGCACACCCTCAAGCGGAAGGCCGTGTGAAATGGTTGTATGAGTAGCATGGCACTGGAAAAGAAAGAAAGCGAGGTGTGCTCTCCAGTGTACAAAGGCTGAGAGTGTACGAGTTCCAACTAATTGTTAGAACTAATTAAAACGATAATGGGTGTGGTGGTCTTCATGAGAGACATGTCGTTGGGAAAGACCCTACCCAATCTCTTTGATATGGGAGTTGCTGACATCATCATCTTCATCTTGCTCTCAGAAGTCAGACCAGCGGCGCCTTCTCTTTATGGCAAGGTCGTCTACAGCTTCGAGATAACTGTCCACCGCTCGCTCCCTGTGCCTGCCGTCATTGCAAGGCGAGGTCAGGCTGCAGGCAGTAGCTTGATTGCGACAGCTGCCCGCCAATCCGATACCTCAGCAAAGCAACCGCGCCGACAGCACTCCAACTCCCAACCACCGCAACAATCACAGCTTCCCGGCACCTTCGAGATCTCCCTGTGATAGACCGAATTGTGACCACGTAGGCGACCTTCATCCTACGACGCGAGCCGCGAACCCTCCTCCGAGAACCACCCAACATGGCTGAAGCCGCGCACAAGCCCGACAAGGACTACACCAAGGAGGTCGACCAGCAGATTCCCCAAGCAGAGCTTCTGGCTAAGGTTGGTACTCAACTGCAAGACTCGAGACATTGGTAACAGCAACTGACCGCGCCGTGCGTCGCAGACCAACTTGCAAGGTGCCATCGAGCAGCTGTCGCTCCTCGAAAAGCAAACGCGTCAAGTAAGATTCCCGCCGAATAAACAGGCCCCTCATCTCACCTCCTTCCCAAGCCAGCGCCCGACTAACAACGCGTTTGCAGGCCTCCGATCTTGCGTCAACGTCCCGACTTCTCGTTGCCATCGTTACCCTCTGCAAAAACGCCAGCGACTGGGATGTGCTTAGCGACCAGGTCACCGTCCTCTCCAAGAAGCATGGCCAACTCAAACAGGCTATCCAGAACATGGTCCAGGCCGTCATTGACCTCCTGGGCGACATCTCCAGCATTGACAGGAAGGTTCAGGTTATCGAGACCCTGCGCACAGTCACCGAGGGCAAGATCTTTGTCGAGGTCGAGCGCGCCCGCGTCACCAAGATCCTCTCCGACCTGAAGAAGGACCACTATGGCGATGTTAAGGCTGCTCGCGATATTCTGTGTGAGCTTCAGGTGGAGACGTTTGGCTCTATGGACCGGAAGGAGAAGACCGAGTTCATCCTTGACCAGGTTGCTCTCTGCATACAAACGGAGGATTGGACGCAGGCGGGTATACTCAGCCGGAAGATCAGCACCAAGTACCTTCAGAGCGCCGAGGACGCGACTGCCCTGAAACTCAGGTACTACGAGCAACAAGTTATTCTGGCCAAGAGCGAAGACAGGTATCTGGATGCGTGCAAGCACTACAGAGAGGTCCTTGACATTCCCACGGTCAAGGAGAATGCCGCTCTCTTCCAGGCTGTAAGTTGTCATACTGCCGCCCCTGCGCGACATGGCATCAATTCTAACCTTTTGCCTGCAGACTCTCGCTCGCATCATTTACTTTGTCGTCTTGGCGCCTCATGACAACGAACAACACGATTTGATGCACCGCATCAAGGCAGACACACGCAACTCCCAGGTTCCCCTCGAAGCCAAGCTTCTCGGCGAGTTCACCGTCCAGGAGCTCATGCGGTGGCCCAACGTTGAGAAGATCTACGGCCCTGAACTCCGCAAGACCGACATCTTCACATCCCAGTCTGATCCCAAGGCCGAGCAGCGGTGGCAGGACCTGCGCAAGCGTGTCATTGAGCACAACGTCCGCGTAATTGCCAAGTACTACACCCGTATCCGCATGGACCGCCTGACAGAGCACCTTGACCTCAGCGAGGACGAGACCGAGAAGTACATCAGCGACCTGGTTACCTCCAAGATGGTACATGCCCGTATCGATCGTCCAGCCCGGTTGGTGAACTTTGCCAAGCCGAGAAGTACCGACGACATCCTGAATGAGTGGAGCTACAACATGAAGGACCTGCTCAGCCACCTGGGCAAGATCGAGCACCTCATCACCAAGGATGAGATGATGGCCAGCATTCAGCCGTCGGCGAAGAAGGCTGCAACAAAGGGTTGAAGGGCTTGAGCTGGGACTCGGGAAACAGAGGGCATCTGGCGTGAAGCATATGTGACGATAAGGGCGTTCCGGTAGACAAGGAAGAGAGCATTAATGACACCCCCAAAAAGAGAGACTTGTTGAAACCAGGAACATAGCATTTAGTGCCATGTGCCTTTGAGTAACGATGTACCTAGGTGCGGCTGCAGCGAAAATTTTCGGTAACGGCCTGGAACTACTCCGTCTACTATCCATCGTAACACGCAGATATGGTCTTCGCGTCTCAAGCGTTCGATCGCCAAGATGTGCTTCAGCGCCGTTCATGTCTGTTCGGAGCCGGTTACGGAGCCTTTACTCCGAACTTTTCGGCATGGCTCGGCCGAAGGTGGATCCCGGCTCCGGGCGGCCAGGATCTCCAGGTCTCACTGGTCTCTCACCAAAACGATAAAACTCCCTACTACAACTCCTTCGTTTGTAACCACCAGATCGAGGAGTTCCCCCATGTATATACTGCCTAGATTCGCGAAACATAGTCTCACATCACCAAGAGCTTTTCGCGCAATCTCAAGGTGCCGCTCTCCTTTTCCACGGACCTACTGCTCCTCAGCCATGTCCGACGCCGCCCACAGCGCCCCCGGCGGCGCTGGCCCAGCGCAGCAGAAGACGGCCAAAAAGAACGATGGGATGAAGGAGCTTCGCATATTGATGCTCCATGGTAAGCTCCCCGTCCCAGTTCCCCCCCCCCCCCCTTCTCTCCAACCACTCCCATGACAAGCGTCTTTGCTGCGCGCTGGCGCTTTATGAGGCTGAGAGCTCGCCTTTCCTCAAGTCGACAATTCCCCCGTTCCGGTCTCTTCTCATTGAAAACTGACCACGCACCCCCAGGATACACACAATCCGGGCCCCTCTTCCGCTCCAAAACCCGCGCCCTCGAAAAAGCCCTCGCCAAAGCCCTCGCCCCCTCACACCTCAAGCCCGTGCTGCTGTACCCCACCGCGCCCAACCCGCTGTCCGCAAAGGACATCCCGGGCTACCAACCTCATCCTTCTTCCGGAGACCACGACGAAGAAGACGACACCGCGACGACTACCGACGCCTGGGCCTGGTTCCGCAAAGACGCCGCGACCTCGACCTACCGCCTCCTGCCGGAGGGCATGCACCACCTGGCGCGGTTCATCGCGGCCGAGACGGGCGGCCGCGGCGTGCACGGGGTGATCGGGTTCTCGCAGGGCGGATTCGTCGCGAGCCTTGTCGCGGCGGTGCTGGAGACGTCGCCGGTGCGGAAGCCGGTGCGGGCGGAGGACGAGGGGTGGGTGCGCGCGCTGAGGGAGGCGAATGGTGGTGGTGGTGGTGGTGGGGAGGACGGGGAGAAGAGGAGGAAGGGTTTGCGGTTCGCGGTGGTTTACAGTGGGTTTTATGCGCCGCAGGGGGACATGGAGTGGGTGTATAGGTGTGAGGGAGAGGGAGAGGGAGAGCGCGGCCGGATGAGCACGCCCACGATGCATTTTATTGGGGGGCTGGATACCGTGGTTGAGGAGAGCAGGAGTCGGGGGCTGGTGGAGAGGTGTGTGGGCGGTGTGGAGGCGGCGGGGAGGGAAGGGACCGCGGACGGGGATGGCGAGAGGGTTGTGGTGGTTGTGCATCCTGGCGGGCATTATGTGCCGGTTGCGAAGGAGTGGATCGCGCCGCTGGCGGGGTTTGTGAGGAAGTATGCCGCGGGATTGGAGGAGGAGGGTGAGGAGGAAGATAGAGGAATGGAGAGGGCGTCGATTTAGAGGCTAGGGTAAGGTTCAAGACTTTATACCTGGTTGACTGATCCAGATGGTGGGAATGAGGTGCTTAAGACGACGGGCTTCGCTTGGGAATAGAGGCTTATAGATTATAGATGCCGACGAGTCTGCTGTGATAGATCAATCAAGGCTTACAGTGACGCCAATACGTCCGATAGAACAGCGCAGACGGGAATTGGAAGGTCGGATCCACCGTGTCTTCATTTCGGAAACAACTGACTTCAGCACTTCAAAGGCAACGCCACACACCCTGCAGCAGGAGGCTACCATTACTGTCACAGGGTAACGGAACCCATTTCCTACTACAACGTTTCGTATCAGTGACAAATATTATTTTCCAGCATTTACTTAGGTACAATGAGCGTTTTTTGCTGGTTATGCGAGTGACGTGGTTTGCACACACAAATCCTTGTCAAAGGCACTACCCGGAGCAGCAATTGATGTTGAGAAATCATGTGCTAAGCTATGCAAATGCTATCTTTGTAAAAGACACACAATAACTTCTGGGGTGCCGGAAATGATCTTGCTAAGGTCTGTCACAGTCAGAGCTCCTAGTCAAAACTTCAAGAAACTCACATCGAAGATTTTGATGTTTCAGTGTTACAGTCAAGGGAAGAACTCATGCTTTCCGCCAAAATAAAGCATCAAAGATCGATTTACGGCTTTGGTAAACGCTGCCCGAGCAAGCAGCCCTCCGGTCGCGAAAGCGAGACCATTGAGGGCCTGTGGGTGTTCGGCTTCTCGAGGAACAAGTCAATGGCGAGGAGGATCACAGCATCTCTTGGATAACATAAAAAATTGGCACAAGCAGTCAGTCTTTTGCAACTACGTTGAAGTACCTCCTTCTCCGCCCTAGCTTTCGATCATCTCTAATCCACGAATTCTTGGTTGCGCTTCGCGATCCAGATATTCCCAAACGACGCCCAGTTGTCTTGACTTAAGCGCAGGTGATGCGGTCAGCGGCCCAGGCGCCGCTGCAGCAGTAGTTGGAGGACTGCGCACGAGCTATAACCATCCACCGTCAGCACATGTTGTCGAGATAAAAAAAAATCAAAAAATCCTGTACATGTGGGGTGGTTCAAGGAGGGGGGGGGGGGACTTACAGCCGGAAGGGATGCAAGCAGAGCTGCTGTCGCGGCAGGACCAGGTGCTAGGGTCGCAGTAGACGCAGCAGTCGTCACCGGTGGTGCAAGCAGCTGTTGATTTTCGCATCAGCAAGACTGGCTTTCTAAAAAAGACATACCAAGGCTAGGAGATCATATATGGCGGGCACACTCACCACCTTGGGTACCGCAACGGCGGTCCAGAGGAGAGGGGACGAGGGCGAAGGCCGTGGCGGCGAAGGCGAGGACGATGCTGAAGAACTGCATTGTTGCGGTTTGAAGGGTTGGTTTATTATATTGGAAGTTGTTGAAAGATCTGGCCAAGAGGGTAAAGTTGAATGATTGGAGAGTGAGTTGGTGTGCTGTCCAGAGAGCACCTTGACCTAGGGAGGACTGAGGGCGTATTTATATTTGATCTCAACTTCTCAAGCTTCTCCTCTCCCCAACAATTGTTTGAATCCCACAAAACTGTGGCAGTGAGGTATACTAGCAGGTTCTCCAGTGGAATTCTCCGTCACTGTAGCCATGCATGCAGCATATCGAATGGACCCTCCCCATGATCCGGTGTGCTCTTGACCCACAATCCCAGGGGCACTGCGGCACGGGGTGCAGGGGCGTTCTTCTCAGAGCAGATGCCATAACCGGCGAACTCGGGCAAAATCGAGACCATCCTTATGCGATACATCCGAGGTTGAGGCGCGCGCTGGTGCCGAGAATAGCGAGCAAGGTGGGCATTCTCAGGCATTATCAACCACCCTTATTGACAGAACTTTTGGTTCCTTCCTACCTGAGTTAGGTCTCACCTTGAATAGTCTTGGCCTCCACAGAGGAAACTGGGGTGTTTTGAACTCCACAGCGGACTAAAGCTTGTATTTAGAGTTGGCAGCCCGCGATGGAGCCCAGCAGCCCTGGCAGGATGGCACCAGATGCGGGGACATCAAGGATTCGAGGTGACCACGGGAAGTAAAACGATGGCCGTATTTACTGTACAGGTGGGTTGATCTTCATAAATATGAAATGAGAAGTTCACCGATCGTGAATGCGATTCATGTCGAACCACCGATGACCTCAGGCCATTTCTTTCGGCCGGGAAGGGTGGTACAGTATCTGGGGAAGTATCCGGGTTGAACCCGTTCTTGTTGTCCAGATGGTCGGACTCCTTTCCACGCCTCGTCCCATTCTCTGAGTGAACGCACGGGCGGCAGCCCTACCCGTCCCTTGCCTTGTCGGCTGTCGGTCAAAATTCCATACTTGTCAAAACGGATGGTCCGGTTACTCTGCGACTCTTCACTCTGAACTTAGCCAAGACTCTTTCGAGCTGAAGTTCTTCCAGCTGACCAAAGCTCGTCGTCCAGAGTCTCCGTCGTGGAAGCAGAGGACGTCGTCGGCGCACTTGGAATGCGGGTTGGGCAGGAAACCCGACGGCTCCCACCCCCATCCCAACATCAACAACCAAACAGGGCAGACGTTGCTAAAAATAGGCGGAAAAAGACTGGGTCGTATGAAACATACACTTACCGGTTTGGATTACCTTGAGATATTGAATAATATCACGTCCTATGCACTAAACCCAATTCTTCCTCGAATCCTCAGTTAAAACGCCAGTACCGGCTATCACGAGTAAACCACAGGCAAGTAGGCCGCGACATGCCCAGGTGACCCTACGGCAGTGTCACAATGAAAGCCAACAGGGGAAAAAAATTGCTCAGGTCATGATACTTCCAGGGTTTAACTCTGTTAACCAAAGCTGCCCAAGGCCTTGAGGTCACATTCTAGCAGATTATCAGTGAGCCGCGAAACGCCGACGCATCCAGTCTTCACCAAGACACCGAAACGTAAGGCAGCCAGCGTGTCTTCCACTCTTGCAACGCCAGACGGTATGCAAGACACCCACCAGTAACAGGAAAGCAAGTGAGAAATCCAAGAAAAAAATGTTACCCCAGAAACGCCAGGCCGTGCTTTAACACTTCTAGCTGTCTACCATCTGCCTAGTCCTCCCCTCCCACGGGCACGTCTAGTGCGCAACCGTAAAGAACATATTCAAAATGAGACACACGACCATGACACATATGCCATAGATAGCCAGGCACAGCGCCATCTTCCTCAGCAAGCCGTGCTCGATATGCTCTAGATCCCACCGCCATCTCCTCTTGATCTTCCACCAGGGGCCCCCGCCTCCCGCGGACAGCAGACTGCCGCTCTCCAGCCGGCCGTCGGACCCGCTCGCCACCTCGGTCGCGTCCTCGTTACCGACGCCGCCGATATCTCCCAGGACCCCCGTGGACGCATCGACGTCGTCGTCTTCCTTAGCGAGGCGCTGGTGGTGGATGCTCTCCGGGTCGCTGATTTTGTAGTAGAACAGGCCCGGCAGGATGAAGCTAATGGACGTCGAGCCGGTGGCGCCGACGTAGGCGAGCACGCGGTCGAGCTGGCTGACGGTCAGGGCGGTGATGTACGAGAGCACGATGATGAAGGTTGTTAATAGGGCGAAGCGCAGCTCGGAGATGGTGGCGAGCGGCGCGCCGTGGCTGTCGGTCGGGCCAGCTGCGGCGGTGGGGAGGAGGTTGCGGTTGCTGGATGAGTCTGCGCGGCTCTGAGAGCGGTTGGGGCGCCACTTGAGGACGGCATCGAGGGAGTTTCGGCAGGGGTGGACCTGGAGAGGTACGCTGAACATCACCAGGACCACTATGGCGGCTTTGCCGATGGTGGAGGCTACGGATGCTGGGTACATGCCGACGATGTTGCCGAGGACGGTGTTGCCGAAGGTAAGATACCCGGTGATGGCAACAAGCAGGTAGATGCTCGATGCGGAGCCAATAGACGAACCGATAACACCTACCAAACGGCCTGGGGTGCTGTCTTTGATCTCGTTGATAACGGAGAACATCTTGGAGATGTTAGTCGATGAACAAAATGGCGCAGGTGCTCCAGTTGCAAATACATACGTTCTGGTGGCAGGTGTATGCAAACACTACCACCGGCAGACTGCTCAGGAAAGCAACAGGTCCGTTCCATGCGATAATGTTTACGTCGCCGCGGTTTGCGAGCGAGTCGGAAGCAAAGTGGTACACGACAAGAATAACCAGGTATCCAATGGAGACCAGCGCAATCACGCTCGTGTACCTGAGGGAGTCCAGTCTCCTGAGAAAGCTCAGCGGTATGATAACCAGCATGAATGCTGTGATCCAAAAGTGTCTGTCCACCAGGAAGGGCGTCGCATCCACATTCGGGTTGAAGCCCCTCATGACACCGGGCATCAAGTCCCCAATGATGATCAGGTACGAAACACCGACGCCAAAGCACTTTACTGCAATGGCTGCATCGAATATAACGGCGGCGTTCGGGTATGTAAGCTGTGATAGTGCAAAGAAGGAGGAGCTGCCGCGGTCGAGGTACCGGGCGCATCGCGTTTGTAAGTAGAGGCCGAAGGCGGAGGTGAGACCGGACCAGACGATGATAATTATTCCTAGCAGCATGCCCATCTGGGACATGGCATGGGGCATGGCAAGTGTTCCGGCACCGACGATGGTGTTGAGGAGGTTGATGATGCTGCTTGGCATGGAGGCTTCGCCGCCGCCTTCTTTTGGGCTGCGCCCTCGTTTTGGTCTGCCATGGCACAGAGGAAGTTAGCGGCTAGAAGTCAGAGTACTGTAAGAGGACCATGAGTGCTGTAGGGCTAAGCGCATCTGGGTTTCGAGCACTGTCATCCACCGCGACAGTGGTCACGAGGGCAGGCCGGCGCAAAGAGAGGGCGGCAGCGACATACCTTGCCATGGTTGCGGCTCGAGGTTCTGCACCGCTTCCATTAGAAAACGTCGAGTAGTTTGACATAGCACGCGGACCACGTTCAGCAAGACAAGCGCATCCAGTGGCGTCGGGACAGATTAAGTTGTAGACAAGTATGTATGTCAGATCGACCTTGCTTTCGTTTAGAGGCTTGGCTTCGTGCAAGGCTGGTGTTCGGAGACAGCCGCGTATTTCGGTAATTTTAACGATGCTAGATGCGCGTCGTTGTCTTGAGGATGGTAGTGCGGAGTAGAGTCGCAGGGACACCGAAATAAGCAAAATGAAGAGAGGAAGAGGCGTCGAAGTTATCTAGGATCGTGAAGTACGGCACGGTCAAGTAATCGGCCTCGCCCGGCGCCAACCGGCAAGATACCTAGGCCTAGTTTGAGTTTCCGCAGAGTGGATGTGCCCGTGCAAGAGAGACTGACGTGATCTGATGGAATAAGTGCCTCAGTGTGATGTTGCAGTGTGGTCAGCGTGCTTGGGAACAAATGTGGCACACGACCGGCGTCATGTTTTAGAGGCCTGACTCGGTGGGGAGTGAGGTAGCTCCGCCGCCCGGTTGTTGAAGAACACCAGAAAGGGTGTCGCAGATGATTCGGCGGCAGGGCGACGACCATCCAAATTGAAAGAAGCCAGGGTGTCGCTACTCGTGGGGGCCTCACACCGGCACGCCTACCGCTCCCACCCTACAAGGAGGCGTGGTCGTGCGAAGTGCAAAGGCTAGGACCCCTGCTGGCAGCCTCGGCCCAGCCCTTCCGACCTGACGTAATGCCCCACAGGGGGACTGACCCGCGGCCGCTAAAGTGCAGGGTCGCAGCCTGTGTGCGACGACACACCGCGAATTGTCGCCAGACGCGCACAACGTCGGCACAAGATCACCACCTGTCTTCACGCACGACGACGCATAAGAGGCAAATGCCAGGCACCAAGTCACGATGGACAACCAGACCCTAGACAAGACCACTCTCACCACCATCTCCCTGCTTGAGGCCCGCCTCCTCCGACTCGAGCAACTTCTCTATGGCGCCACGTCGAACTCAACAACACCACAGCCTTCGACAGACCCAGCACTAGTCTCTCTCGCAGATCTAGAGCGGCGCTTCTCGGCCCTCATCTCACGATTCCGCGTCTACTCCGACATACTCAAGCTCTGTACGTTCCGCCCCTTTGATCGGTCAAAACCCAAGACAGTCACCACTAACATCTCCCTCTCCATCCACAGACCGCACACACCCAAGCTTCTTCACCCCAACGCCCACCCAACCCCCCTCCCAACTCGACACCGACGCACTGCGCTCCACCGTGCTCTCCTTCGCTTCCGCCTTCCCCAGCACCGTCTCCGCCCTCACCGCCGTCACCTCGGACACGCCGATCCCCGACCCGGCCCTCAGCGCCGAGCTCGTCGCCCTGCTGCCCAAGATGAAGGGCATCGAGGCCACGCAGCTGGCACAGGAGGCCGAGATTGCCGAGCTGCGCGCCCGCAGCGAGGAAATTGTCAGTCGCTGGTATGCGGAGCGCGTGGTGCGGTATAGCGAGTTTGTGGCGGGCGTGGAGGGGCGCGTCGAGAGGGTGGAGAGGGATGTAAGGAGAGTTGCTAGGGCGAGGGTGGGGGAGGAGAGCGCTGCTTGAGAGAATCACACATGTCTGAGGGAAGCTGCCTATGCTGCCCCTGGTCTACATTGCAATAAGAATGGGCGGCCATGGGGTTTAGTCTTTGGAAAGGCGGTAGTCCTTTAAAGGATGGATAGGATGACGCGCCAGGGGACCCCGAATTCGCCCCGCAACTCAACAACCTCGATCGGCCTGCAGCAGATCTCAACGGTTTCGGAACGCCATCTCCTATCAAATTCGGTCCCCGCATCAGTGCGTCTGCGGTGCGACATCAACGACCGCATATCAGGCCGCGGTCTTGGAGCCAAGATGCAGGCATGCATGCACGGAAGCCATACAATCGTATCTGATCAAAAGCTTCGTCTCGCCCTCCCGTTCAACCTCGTTCCTATTCATTACGCAGCTGTTCGCCGCCCGTAAGCAGTGCTGAGACCTTGCACTGTGGAACCGGGCCACTATGAGAGCGCAAATTTCTTCGCCCCCCCCCCCCGGGAATTTAGTGCAACGCAACAATACGCTGTTGGCTTGAAGGAGTTGTCGGTTCGAGTCCGGCCATGCACGTCCCTGTCTCTTCGACCTGCATCTGTGGTATTTATTTCAGGGTACTATCGTGACGACGACGATGATGGCAAAGAGCACACTGCCATGTTCGTTGGCAGTATCAGCCATGTCGACCAGGAATTCTTGAAGGGTGCTTGAAGGGTGGGACACCGAAGCAGCCACTGAAGAGTTTGGCCGCACGAGTCCCAACATTTCGTGTAATCCGCAACTCTGTCTGCGAAGTCGGTCGATCGAGTCACCAAGGCAGGCTCCTTGACAGTCGATATGTCTGTGGAAATGGTGACCATGATCAAAAGTGGTCAAAAGAGCCGATGCTCTTGTTATCAGAGAGGAGATGGGGCAATGGGTGGAGATAGCTGAGATTTTGTTACTCTAAGGTAGTTGGAGAGATACTGCGACAGCACTTCCATCCGGGATAACGCCGCAACGAAATCTCCGCTTAGCCTCATCAAATCCCAATGTCGCCTCCCTTTGGCCCTTAGAAACGAGATCGGACATTTTCAAGCACATCATCTCTTTGTCCCTTTGTTTCCATGTTCGAACTTGAGAATCTGCCCATCAAACTCCCCTCCTCCCCGTCGGCTTCGCGAACCTCATTTCCTTGGTTGCACGTACCCAGCACATCGACCGGGCATACCGCTGCGCCAGTATCAGTTCAAGCTCCAGCGCTTATTGTTGCCGCGCCTCATGTTCCAGCGCGTAGGCACGAGAAACATCGCTTTCACAAACACGTTTTTTCGAGCTGAATCGTGGTATCATCTACCGTCAGCTGCTCTCGGGCGCAGCGCGCAGCGATGGCCTTCTGCTTTTTCTCTTCGATGCCGCCCGGAGCCCAGCGGGACGCCCAGATACCAGTACGTTTCTCTGGTGGGAGTGCGGCCTGCTCAACGGGGACTTCGGGGTCCTGCCAGTAGTCAGTGGCAGGTAGCTGACGCTCTTTGAGGCCATCCGGCGCCCAGCGAGTGCCGTTCACACCCCGTTGCTCGCGCTTGACGCTAGTGGTATGAGAGAAGGTCTGCGCCAGGACTGTAGTCGGGTCATTCAACTCGATAGGAGCGATAGCAGCTCGCTGTTCACAAATGCTGGCTTCTCTGTCGACCAGGGAGATGTCTTGCAGCAGCTCGACAGCAATCTTGTGCCCTGCCTCGGTGGTGGCAGACCCTTCAGTGTCATGTTGGACGTTCGTGTCATTGTTCTTGCCCAAACTGTTCTGCAAGAAAACCGTCATGCATTCCACGGTAGCGTTAAGAATCATATCGATCACAATATCGCCAGCGCGAATGAAGGAGAGGCGGTCGATCAAGCTGCACAAAGTCGAGCAGCCGAGGAAGGATAGCAGGCGTATGGCTGTTATCCTGCCGATAATATCGTGTCCTCTAAGATCCGATAGAGCAGTGTACGTTTCATGGAATACATGGAAAACGACAGTGTCGTTTCCAAGGTCCACTGTCCCAACAATCTCCATGCGGACCGCTTCCTTTAGGGCATTGAGCAGCAGCCTGAAGTTGGTGTTGGTTATGATAGAGATCGCGTTGACGAGCTCCTCTAGAGTGGGTCCATTCAAGATCACCTGGTATCGTTTGGTCGCCAGGGCCTCGATCAACTTCGTGACGGTCGACATGCTGTTCGTTGCTGACATTCTGGGATTCTTGATTGCTGGGCCAAGCTGTTGCTGTGCCTGCACTAGACTCTTCTGGTTGGAATACCCAGGTACGGTGTGTGGCTGACGGTTTGATCTGAGTGATTTTGAAGCTGTTTGCGGAAGAGAAATTGCTAACAACCAAGACCAGTTTGCACGTTTCTTCGATTGTCGACGACGTGGTGTTTGACGAAGCGACGGATGAAAGTAAACATAACGAATAAGCAAAGAAACGAAGGAGAGAGCTGAGTATTTAAGATGCCAGCACAAAAGTTTCCCCTGTCCCCTTAAGTTTCAAAGTGTTCTTCCTCCCATCAAAGAGACATGGAGTGAGCACGGAGCAGCGAGCATTCGCTGAAACAACTTCAGAAGAAAGCGCCCCATTGTGTGTTTGGAACGGGCCCAAACAACCAGTCCAACGAGAATGTCCAGGCAACATGCATACATAATCTACTTAATCGGGCAGGGCGACTTGTCTCTGTCCCCTGAGCTCTCCCCTTCTTCGTTCTTGTAAGTGCTCGGTTTCAATCAAAGCCGTCTGCCGCCACTGGTTTTCGATCGCCGCACTCTGTCCCAAGCATCATATATATCATTCGCTGGAATATTTTGACCAAGAACAACCTTGATCATCGAAGTCGACAATGGACTAGGGCGTGATCTCAACCTGGTCCCCGCAAGAAAACGGTGGCGGAGATGGACCCAAGCCACATGCACACTTGCATGCAGCCGCCCTCTGTGTTCCCTGAAGGGAGTTGTGAAGGACGTTTAGTCTTCATTGCCGATTTACAGTTCCATGTTCCATGGTTTTCGCTTCGCGCTGGCCCTGATCGCACAAACAGGGTTATTGTGATTCTTGCCACGAAGCCGAAAGCCACTTGCCATCATATGCAACAGGACTTCGTCCGAGCTGCAACTGGCTCAGGACACATGTGAATACTGCAAGTCCCAGAATGGTGCGCCCGCAGTGTTTGTAATCGACACGGAGAAAGTCGACGTTTTCAACCAACGAATTCTCCTCACGCGACTCCGGGGCTCGACATCCGCAGCATAGCCTACCGCAGCAAGGTAGAAGACAAGAACGTTACCAAGCTCTTCCTGGAATCCGAGAACAAGCGCTGCCGACTGTGCTTTCTGTAACTTTGCTTCGAGGAAAATCTGCTCTCAACATGCGCGCCAGATCCACGAAAGAGCTGCAGCTTGCTCAAGGGTATGGAACACGCACAAGTCCAAGATGTTACAGCAGCCGGCCTGTGTCGTTCACTTATGTGAACAGTGAAGCTCCTTCACTGCAAATTCTCACTTCACAGTCCACTGTTTTAGCTTCATCGGTAGTATTTAAAGACTGATCTTCGTGTCACAAGCAATAATATTATTGTTCTTATGATCACGCTGATAAGCTGCTCAACACTCTCGGATACTTCTGCGCAGGCCGAACTCGACTACTTCCGCACCTGAGCCTGCAAGGTTCTTGTAACAGCCATCCGGGAAATCTGCTCGCAAACACGTGTGCTGTCAAGATGTGCTCCAGCAACCGGACCGAGTTGCAGCTCGCCCATGAGACCTGAAACCACTATAGGTCCTCCGAAACCACCGCCGTGTTCGTGATCGATCTTGAAAAGGTCGACTATATCAACCAGAGGATTCTTCTCACTCAGGTTGGTATGAACATCCGCAGAAACGTACCGAACGAGGCCCATAGCAAGGTGTTCCTCATTGGAGATAATAAACACTACCGCAACCGATTTTGTGCCGTCAAGCATAATAACTTCACCTTCGCGGCAACAAACAAGGGCCGTGGCATCATCAGTCGTCAACGCGACATCAACGTTGCACTGACCAAGGTCATCAAGGGTCTGCAGACGAAGCACGAACGGATCTTCCTTGTCGGTTGGGACGTCGCAAGCGACATCAAGTGGCTCCATCATGGCGCCGAGTGGGTTGTACCGAAGGGCGTCGAAGTCCGTGATCTTCAAGCCGCGCACATGGCTTTCTACGGCACCCACCCCGGAAGAAAACCAAGTCTCTCCGCAGCTCTGGCTGCAGCAGGAATTCCTTATGACCAGACTCATATGCACAACGCGGGAAATGACGCCTACTATACCGGCGAGATGTGTCTGGCTTTGGGAAGAGCGTTGTAAGTCCATATCTGCAACGCTCTCGTGACACTGAGCACGAGGAACGCAATCGCAAGCAGGCCTTCAGATCTTTGCTAACTTCCACCGCCAAGTGACCAGAAGGCAGCCGCCCAGGCTCCGGCGTCAGATATTAGCAGCACCTGGCCAGCATCTAGCACCGAAGCCTGCCCCGATGACAGTCCTCGCTCCGCCGACAAAGCTTGGCCGAGCATGCCCTCAGACGCCGACAGCACCTGCCTCACACTCGACAGCAACTCTTGGGTCGGCGTCGCCGACGACTGGAGCCAAGATCGCGCCAAAAACAGGTCCGGCTTGAACCCTTCGCCCAATGAGTAGTTCCCCTACTCGCGGTGGTAAGTCGTGGCAGACAACATGGGAGTTGCATGGTAAGATCGAGCCGAAAGCAGCGGAGTCCGACATGTCGAAAGTCAGAGTAGGCTATCGTGACTTCAAACAAACATGAATCGAAACTTGGAGTACAATGTTGTATGTTTCGACCGCACCACTCAGAATGCTTTCAGGGTGCGAGGCTTTCCAGCCCTTCAAAACGAGAGACTATAAGCTCGGGGTCTTGCACAAGATCCTCGAACTTCAGAACCACGGCTTTCAAGTACGTGGCATGGTTGAACCCAGGCAACGACGACTCTTCCGGAAGTCAAAGTTCGAAAACGCCAACTTCTCTCACGAGAAGACTACTCGAAAAATAAGCGAACCTGCGCAAGACCAGTTATATCATATGTCGCCAACGCCTCCGTCCTTGGTGAGTTTAGGGATATCTATAGACTATATACACACAAGCTACTGCTGGCTCGGAACGAAATTACGGATTGTGCGTCCTGATGAGCGTCCCCGAGCTTTTGTGCAAGTAGTTAATAACCTTTGCCTACGAGACAGCCTGAGTGTGGAGCAAACAGCAAGAACTCAATGACGCTTATATCATGGAAAGGCACCTGGGCAAGCAAGGTCGAGACGATCGATTGGAATTATTTTTCCATTGGTGACTCTGGTTGTTCTGCTCGTGCCCACGCCCTCGAGCATGCCCTTCCATAAGCCACCCCCGCCCCCCACCACCCTGGCCTTCACCCACAATTTCTCCTACCAGGCCATAGGATTTCTATGCATAGCTCCCGACCTGTTTGCAGGTCGATCCTAAGCACAGCTGCATTCCGGAATATTGCAGTCCCTCGGAGCGCATGAGCTGCGGATACAAGTGCATGGCAACGTAGTTCCTTCCAGCTGACCTGAACCAGTTAACTGTGCTGGGTCTGTCCTTGAACCGCCAATAGTGCTTCAGAAACGACGTGGATGGTAGAGCAGCGTCTCTTGTTTGTGCCAGGTTGGCTGGGGCCCAGTACCTACTTATTAAGTACTAAGTAGGTAGGATGCGGGCAGACTCTTGAACTCCTCAGACTTGGGTTGCCTCGAGTGTCGATATCCTTGCGAGCAGTCTGCTTCCAAGGTTTCCAACGAGTTCAGTTGAGCTGCAGCCTCGACTGTGGCGACCGCCTTGCTTGTCGTGTCTTTCGTTGACGGAGCGACTCGCTCCGAGCGAGCAATGGTAATCTGAAAAGCTCATATCCAGCGGTTGACGTAATTAACCTTTCAGCGCAAGCGGCTTCCAGCTTGACAGAGGTCAGTGGTCACGCATCGATTTCTCAGTTCGTGTGCCTCGATCTAGCGATGAATCGTCATCAATGCTTCCAAGGCTCGAAGGAGACTTGGCCGTTGACAGCCGCACCGGACGCACGTGTTGAAACACCGGAGGAGACTGATTCGATCTTGTTTCGAAGGGCCAGACCGTGGCACACTTACCCTGGAGTACGAGGAGTTCGGTGCAAACATCCCAATACAGACAAGGTTTTAATACATCAGCTCGTTTTCGTATGTGACCGACCAATATGAGTAATGGATCAACTCCAGTGTTATAGTCACTACTACTGTGACTGCTCGGCCCTGGAGAAAGAGGGGTTTCGGTCTACCTTCCGGCTTGGACAAACATGGCCACTATCATATCGAATCAAGAATTGCTGCTGTGTACTTCGTAGCAACAATCATGATGACGGAGCATCCGCAGTTCGTACTTGGGTACGCACAGCCAAGGTCTCCTTCCACAAGACAAGATGTGTATATAAGCATGTACGACCGCATATGATATCAAATTCATTCGCTTTCTGAAGGTCAGTCCATGATATTCTACCCATGTATGTGATGCGCGTCCATTTGTGAAACACTGAGAGGCTGACAAGTCATTATCCAGAACGAATATCAATGAACATGCTGTCCCTTTCGTTCCTCTGCACCACGCTGCTCACGGTTGCACCAGCATCAGCAGCAGGTTATGGCTACACCGCACAAGCCGAGCTGCGCCATGACCCAAGCGTAGTCCAAACCACCAGCGGCGTCATCCACGGCCACCCCGCCGCCTGGCCAGAAGGCAACAATGTCATCGAGTACCTCGGCATCCCCTACGCCCAACCGCCCCTCGGCGCCCTGCGCTTCGCCGCGCCCCGGCCGCTGCCCGCCTCCGCCGCCAGCACCACCTTCGACGCCGCCAACTTCTCCGTGGACTGCCTGCAGTTCACCGGCGGCGCGGGCGCCTCGCGCGACCCCACGCCGCAGCTCCAGGCCTACGGCTTCGGCATGGGCGGCGGCAGCGTCGAGGCGCCGCACACGTACGGCGAGGACTGCCTGACCGCCAACGTGTGGCGCAAGTCGTCGACGACGACGGTGCCGGCGGATGCGAACGCGGATGCGAACGCGGATGCGAACGCGAATGCGAATGCGGCGGGCAAGGCCGTCATGATCTGGATCTACGGCGGCGGGTTCTCGACGGGGACGTCGAACGCGCCGTTCTACAACGGGGCGCGCCTTGCGCAGGACGAGGACGTCGTCGTGGTGTCGCTCAACTACCGCATCAACATCTTCGGCTTCCCCAGCGCGCCGGGGCTTCCCGACCAGAATGTGGGACTGCTGGACCAGCGGCTTGCGGTCGAGTGGGTGCGCGACAATGTGGCGGCGTTCGGCGGCGACCCAGCGCGCATCACGCTATTCGGGGAGAGCGCGGGCGGGACAAGTATCGATTTGTATTCCTTTGCATGGACGGCCGATCCGATCGTCAACGGGCTTATCGAGCAGAGCGGCACTGTTGGCCTTGTGTCAAGTGATCCGGTGAATACTTCCGCTTGGTTTGCCGTCTCGGCTGCCCTGGGCTGCGGTGGCGAGGAGGCCGGTGACAGTACCGTGGCGTGTATGCGGACGAAGGACGCGCGAAACATCACAAACGTCTTTGGGAACCTGAGCGGCGGCGGCATCCAGAGCGGATTTGGGCCGGCCTCCGATGGGAAGATTGTGTTCGAAGATGTTCAGGAGCGGGCCGCGGCAGGTAATTTCATCAAGAAGGTATGTGAGACTGTGCGACGAGTCTTCTCCCCCCCCCCCCTTCTGTCCAATGACTGACTAGGTCGTCCTCCAAACCAGCCCCTACTCGTCGGCAGCAACGACTTCGAGCTCGGCCTCGTCCGCGCTGTGCCCTTCTTCGGCGCCGGTGTCTCCGCAAACTCCTCAGATCAAGTGCTACAGATCGCCACGGAGCTGGCTTTCGGCTGCGGCGCTGGCAGGGCGGCCGCCTCTCGCGTGGCGAACGGTGTGCCTGCGTGGCGATATCGCTACATGCCAGTCTGGGATAATACGGCGTTGACTCCGACCACCGGCGCCTACCACTCCAGCGAGATTCCATCGGTTCTAGGCACGAATTCGCTCAGGCCTAATGTCACGGCTGATACTGAGGAGCAGGCCGCGTTGACAAAGTTTATGGTCCATGCCTGGGCCGAGTTCGCGAAGGATCCCGTGGGAGGCTTGTCGAGGCTGCAATTGCCGCAGTATGATCCTGCTGGCAACACGCTCATTCGGCTAGGCTTTCAGAACCTGTCTGCTCCGAATCTAGGGCCGAGTACTCAGTATGATGGGCCCTGCAGTCTCAACATCACGCTGCCTTGAGTATAAGTACACATATTCTGGACACATCTCGGGTTTTTGTGTTGTATGTCCTCCAATCTGAACAGATCTGTACCAATATAACTAGCATGTTCGCGAACGTGAAGATAGTCCCTGACTCCCTGTTCTGGTGCATCAGCCCCGGATTGTCCAGTCAACGCGCAGCCAAGGTGAGATCACATAGCCGCCAGCGTGTTCTTCTGCGAATTTCTCGGGAGACTGGAAGGAGACAATCCAGTAGCGAGTGACCGCATCCCGGGTCCCAGGCGTGATCAAAAGCTCTCGCGTCAGTCACAGCACTCTCTACTCGCCGTGATAAGCAGTTTACCTCTGCTGCCGACCAGCACTTGAATGACCTGTCCCAATGACCGATCGACCCAGTCCGTAGGTTCACTAGAGATAAGAACCTGCAAGCAGTGGTCTTTGGCCCTGTTCTTGCTCGGAAGACATGGTCCAAGGTCGCTGTCGCACTAGTAAGCGCCACTACCACTCTTAAAGTTTGCGTCAACCGCGGCGGCCGCGTTCCACGCCCTACTTTGACCTCCAACAGTAATCCTTTGCCGCCATCGTCATTTTGAACAACGACACTCGTGGCGCTCGCAACTCACCAACAACAGTCTGGGACTCTCCGTTTGTCACGACCCATAACAATATGGACATCGACCTGGCCAAGATTACTAGGCAAGAATCGGAGGACAAGAGTGAGGACATCGCCGCTCTAAAGTCTGTCTTCCAGAAAGTCTTGTCAGATCCGCCAACAGACACCAACACCAAAGCCGCCGCGATTGTTGACGCAATACTCCGTCTTTGGAGCTCCAAAGAAACCCACAAAGACAGGCACCACTTCAAGTGGGAAGTTTGGACTCTTTTCGTTGGCGACTTGGCCTGGACCCTTCCTTCTGGCCACGCTTGGCAGCAAGTCCTGGTGCAAGCTGTGGCAGATTTGCGAGAGCGTGTGCGACACAGTGATGATGCCGATTTGGTCAAGATGAGAGACTTGGACGCTTTCACCATGTGGCTTTTTGGCATTGTTCGAGGTATGTGGCCACACACACAAGATCTCCTACCGACTTCACATGCCTGGCAGAATGCCCTGTGCTCGATGAATAAGTCAATGATTAAGTGAATTTCCAATTGACCTTTTCTCAACAGACCCGATGGAAAATTGGGACCGTGTCACTCCCAAGTCTCGCTATGTGTTTGATGATGAAAAGGAAATCCCGGAGTGGATGAATGCAAATTCTTTTACTGCCCGACTGTCCAGTATCTTATCACGGGAGGAGTTTGAATGGGGTCCCTGGCCTCTGAACCAAATTCGTCAGGGTCTCGAAGAAGATTTGGAGGAGAGGCAGCCAGAAATAGACGTGCGACTCTGGGTCTGCACTGAATGGCTTATATACGCTACTCAACACATATATGTATACCTCTGCAACAAGGAGAACGACTTGGGCTACCAGAGCAACTATTGGAACAAGGCTGGTCCACTTGCCAAAGATTTGCCCACTTGGAGTGTGGAAAGATGGGACTTCTGGATTGCCCGGTTGCGAGCTCTGACTAGAAGGTCTGAAGAGTTGGACCACAGAATTGAAGAGGCTGTCAGGAAAATGGAGGAAACTAAGACTCCTTGATGGGGTGGTTGAGTCTCGGATCGACAGTTCTCATACCTCTTGCTCTGAAAGTGCCTACCTATAAGTACAGCAGGGCACGTAAAGTCTGAGTCACGTACGCCATTTCACACCAAAACTCGCCATTTTCAACTACAAATATTAG
>PYFS01000123.1:0-14451 GCA_003671545.1 Ophiognomonia clavigignenti-juglandacearum | reverse complement strand
CCGGTAATAGCGATTCTGGTAGTTTCTAGAAGGTTCTGTCACGTGACCTGCTTACGTAATCAGACCTAAATATAAGTCATAGTTATATTATAGTATAGTGCTTGTAGGTTATAGATATATAGTCTAAACCTTATTTGGCTGGCTAATTATTGAATTTTAATTATATTTTGTGCACTTTATTATATCTCAGCCAATTCTTTATATTTTATCGTTATTTTTGCACTATAGTATTTATTATAGTTTATATATATATATGATTATGTAATCATGATGATTACGTAATCGTGCATTCTCATAATATGCACCTATAATATAATTATTATTGAGTTTAAATATATATTTACGTAATATCGTAGATTTAAGCTAATAAGCTCTTTTTAACAATATAGGAATTAAAGCGAAGATAAAATGCCGATTAATATATTGAATAATCGTAGATTATATTAAAATTGCTATTTTACTATTATCGTTGTAGCTTTAGATTATAAAGCCTGATTGTTTGTAAAGCTTAGTCTTTTTGCTTTTGATTTTATAGATAAGATGCGTTTCAAGGATACAATAACCGTTATATTCAGCTTCATCGTAAGTATTAAAGCGGAAGACTTTTTCGCTCATTAAATTAGTTATCTCGACATCGTTAAATTCTTCGAAAAAAGCACTATATGTAATGATTATACCGTTGGTATACAGCTTAATGATCAATTCGAAATGCCGCTTTTCCTTTTTAAAAAGGTGAATATAAACCAGTTATATATCCTTTTCTTTTATATTATTATCAATATTTTCGAGAAAAGCTTAAATATTTTCTACAATAATATTATATATTCCATCGCTATTCTTTTTCCTTTTCTATTTAAAGCTTTTAAAGCGCTTTCGGTTATAAAGGGCGGGCTTATTTTTATATAGATCAAAGGTATCAATATCGTATATATATAAGCGATAGATAATAATTAGGAAAATAGTAAATCTATTCAATAAATTAAAAGTGAAATTGTAATTATTATATAATGATAACTTATAAGGGCTTATTTAGCTATCTTTTTTTCGCTATATATAAACGTCGCCCTAAGGCGTAAATAATATTATATTATTTATCTTAAAACCGTTATAGGTATAAACAACGTTATTAACGAGATGTATAGCTTTAGCTTTACGGATAGCTTTTATAATAGCTTAAGTCGCTTTGCCGCGTGAACCCGTTAATAGAATAGGAGGAGATTTAATTACAACGTATAAATAAGCTTCAAAAACGAGCGATATAAAGATTAAGCTATTAAAACGAGCAATATCGTTGATAGCTTTAATAGCTAGTTAGAATATAACGTTTTCGGATACAATACAATATAACTTAGTATAAAGAATTCTATATAGTTAACGGAAAGGTATATAATATCGCTTTATTTTGTGAATAAATTAATAAACTTGAATGAAAATTTATTTTTATTCGATATCTATAAATTTAATATTAGATTAAAATTCCTTAGCTATAAGATTCGTATCGGCGTTATAAATAAGCTTATCTAACAAGCTTTAGTATATACTTACCTATAAGCGGCAAAATAATTTCCATATAGCTTTCGCGTTCATAAATAGGAAAAAGCTACCTTCATTAAGATTTATGCTTTATCAACGATATGTAAAGCGGGCTTGCTATTTAAATATATAATATTTATTAGCACCTTAACGTTAAGATTTATATCTATTTTAATAATAAATTGAAAGCGATAAAGCGTTTGATTATTTATTTAGTATAAATGACATAACTTTTCGATCTTTTTCAAGCTTTTATATAATATATCCTAATAGTTAACTTTCTTAAACATTTGTAGAAAATATATAGTCTCTAAATATTTCAAGCGGCGATAGAGAATACGCAATCAATTTTAAAAAAAGAAGGCCGTTATAGCTTTTCTTTTATTTAGAAAATATTAAATATATTTCTATCAGCGAATTATGAAAATTAAAGCCCTAAAGCCGATGATTTCATTCGTCAAATGATCAAATTCAATAATTAAACGGTCTAAACCTTTAAAAACGAATAAAAAAAGGGGTATTAATAAATAATATATAGAATTCTATTACATTAAACGAAATAGGAATAGAAATAACGCCTATAAAAATAATTATTTAGCCCAGTCCGAACTTATTCCTAGCTTTACCTATATGTAATATTTCTATCGTCAATTCAAAGTTAGGATATTTGCATATAAACACTTTGTTTATTCAATTTATAATTAACTATTTCGTAACGGTTGTATTAAGCATAACGCTTTAAAATACAGGCGAAGATAATGGTCTATTACCTGAAATTGATATATAAATAGTTTTTCAAAGGCTACCACAGGGTTTATAATATAAAAAAAATATAAAAAAGCTTAATTTTAAAGGTGTATTAAAGCGAGATTATTATAATTCGCTTTTAATAATTTTGTCTTTATATATATATATATATATATTAGCAAGAGGCCTATTATAACAAAGGCTTTTACATTATGTAATAAACGAAGTATACTTAATATTGGTCTTATTTGCCCCGATTTTAATATAATAAATACTATAACGGCGATAGAATTATCGGCGTTTCTATAAAAAGTGATTGTTAATTTAACAATTTTCCTTATTATAAACATACTAATTTTTCTTTTAATTTATACCTGGCTTTAATTATAACCACTTATTATTACTATCATTTAATTATTTATTGCCGCTACTAAAATTATTCTTAAGCTTTTTATTTCCGAAGGAATTACGGCGTTATTCATTATTACTGCTTTCGTAACGACGGTTAAGAAATATAACGTTAAGAGGTTCGCTGTAATCGTAATTATAGCTATAACCGCAATTGCCATATTTAACTAGAAATCAACGAATATTGAGTCGAGTTAGAAACATATTAATTAATATTTTGAAATCTAGAAATAACGCTTTAAATATAAATTAATTTTTAAGAAACGTAACTTCTGATTCCATTATATTATAGCAAACACAAATACCCGTAAGCTTTAAATTTACTCCGCCTATAAATCCTTCACTAATTATTCGCTAATATAGCTGGACTTCATGTACCATTTTATTGAATACTTTGTAAAAATTGAAATTTAGAGTTTTATAGCATACCATATTAAACATTATAATCGTTTAATAGATATAATAATGCTTATAATTAATATTAATATTAAAATAAGATTTGATTTCAATATATATATTTATAAAAAGAAATTCCATATTATATTATATATATAATATTACTCCGCCGCCTTTATAAATATTCGGGAAAACTTATAGCGAATTAACCTTTAGTATTCTCTAAATAATAATAAATATCGAAAAGGAAATGCGGAATTTATTATTAATGATATTATATAACTTGCCGATATATTTATAATCGTAACCGAAAGTCTTGACCAAATTCGTAATTAACTAGATATCTATCCATTTATTTAGATATATTCGAAACTGAAAGGTTTTATATAGATTATAAGCAGGTTTCATTCGTCGTATAAAGACACGGTTTCTATTATTATCGATGTTATTGCTTGATAGGGAAAATAAGAAAAGAATATCGTAAAGCTGTTTCGTTAAAATTATCTTCTCCTTCTTTTTAAATTTAGAATCCTTTTAATTGATATCTTTTTTATACTTTTAATATTATATATTTAATATCATGTTAGTATTCTTTTGTTTGAAAAATGGATTAATAAGGTTATCGTTATCTATAATTTGCTTTACGGCGACGGAAAATTAATCTCAAAATAAGAATTCTTTTTCTTTTTATTTAAAAGACATTTAAGTAAAGATAAATCGTTATTATCGAACTGGGGCGTATATAATAGTGGGTATATTTGCATAAATAAAGCTCAAAATAATATATAAAGTGTAATAGATATAATATAAATATTTAAAAGGAATAGAAATTTCGGACTTTCTTTAGAAATAAATTATTTGTTATTGTTTAATAAACATGCAAATAGTCATTAACATTAATTATTTTGCTGTGGAAATTAAATCCAACGCCGGTTTTAATTTCTGAAATTTTTATATCTATATCTAAATAATATTGAATGTCTTCATAATTAGATTCGTTATTCACCTTTTTTTTAATCTCGTAGCTCTTTCAATAACTATAGTAAAGCTTTCTCTGTTAATAATAGCTATATTAACTTTCATAATATCTCTCCCGTAATATCTCCTATATAAATTCTATATTATTGTATGAATTTGATAAAGGCTTTTAAAATAAAGGTAGGTATATTCGCAAATAGCGATTTATCACAACTATCGAAGATTTCGCGGTATTCGTAGAAATGTTCGTTATTATATAAAGCAATATTTGTCATCTAAAATATAATATAAATGTTGAGTTTGATTATTGTAAAGGACTCGGGTAAATTCTATTTACGAAGGTTAATTTAATTTAATCAATATACTATAATCTTTATTATAAATCCTAAGGAATCGTAAAAGAGATTTACGGCGTATTAGAAGATATCGTCGCCATACTCGCGATTATTCTAACGTTTTTGATCTTATTTCTGTTTCATAATTGCTATATTATATTTGGCGTATAAGCCTTATTAATATTATTCGTGATAATTTAAATAAATAGAATAAAACATCTCAAATATAGTTTTGAATTTGTAATATATTATTTATCAATTCGATTTCCATTATATCTTATTTATTTAGCGTATTTAATTATAATTAATACGTTTATATCGGGTTCGTAATACGCTTTCTAGTTTATATTTTCTTCTCTTTAAAATTTAAAGTAAATAGAGTAAATAATAAAATAGAAGTAAAGAAAAGCTAAAGCTTATTTGTAAATAGTTTTTGGATATATAGATTCGGTCTTTAGTATATTTATATCGCGTTTCTTCTAAAGATTTATATTTCGGGGAAAGAGGGTCGAGATAGAATATATAGATTTATTAGAAATTACGATTTTAGCGAAAAGCTTGCGGAGTACCTTTAAGATCGTCGTAATTAAGCGTTTCGCTAATAATTAAATATATAATAAAGGGTTATATACGATATAGACGTAGTCTTTTAACTTATATGACTACAAATAAAATAAATCTAATTAAGAGGAAGAACTTAGGAAAACTTATAATTAAACGTATAGTTATAATTATTCATTTTGTTTTTAATATAGGTAATCCGCTCTTTCGAAAATACATTTACGAAATCTCCAAATAAATAGATTATCTAAATCCTTACTATCTATTTTAATTATATTGAAATTGATTAATATCGGTAGCTTATATTATATAAATAATACGAAGAATATACATTTTTATTATTACAGTGGCTATGCAAAGAATAAATGATAGCTGTGAGGGTTGCTATTGATTAAATCTAAGTACGGCCCCGCTAGGCGTTGATCTCGATTAGGACTAGCATCGGCGTTATAGCTAATTACAGGGCCAGCGCATTCGCTAAGCCCACTACTACCTAGACCTACCCGACTCGGCAAAGCTGACTCAAAAGCTGAACATCTATAAACCCGGCTGGGCTCATGATACAATTCCTATAATAAATAAATAATTATTTAATTACAAATTAATTCTTGATTTCGCTTTAAAATAATTAATATATACGAAAAGAAAACTTTTTTTGATATATAATTAATCTAAATATCGCTATAAATATAATCGTATTTGTATATTAAATTTTCAAATTATTAATATCTTAAGAATATAATAGAAAAAGGCTTTATTCTTTATTTTTCTATAAATTAAATTAAATTCGATTTAAATTTTCTTAAGTTTATTTATTTTATTATCCAACTTTATTCCTCTTATATAATATCTTAATATAGCGATTATATTTATATAATTCGATTTTAAAAAAGTAAATATATAAAAGGATATCTATGTTTATTTATTTTTAAACAATAAAGAATAAAAAAGAAATATCTCAAATTAATAAATCCTCGTTCTTTTATCAATACCTTATTAATTTTATTTCTTTTTATTTAAATACTTTATTATAACATATAATAAATAATAAAGTTAATTATATATTCTTTTACTCTTTATCTCTCCATTTCTTCTTTTTTTTAATAAAAGAATATATCGATAATTAATAATTATTATTCATTACTATTAGTCTATTTTTTAATTAACGTAATAATCCAATCGATTTTATATATGTATATATACACAATGTTTAATATCTATATAATGAACCTCTCCGTTGTTAATTTATTCTAACAGAATTTAAATAAGTTGCAAAGGTTTGAATGATTAATAAATTCGACAATTTTATATCAATTTATTTTCGACATAATAAATTAATTATATTAAAAAAAAAGCAAATAGTTATAATTTTATAATTAAATATATATTCTCTTGAATTTATTCTTCTATCCGATTTTCTTTTATAGTTCATTGAATAGAGTAAAGAATTACGTTTATTTTATAATTAAATATATATTCTCTTGAATTTGTTCTTCTATCCGATTTTCTCTTATAATTAATTAAATAGAATAAATAATTACGTTTTTATTATAAATAAGTTTCTATTATTTATTTAATTATAAATATAATATTTAATCAAATAGGTTTTAGAGACTCTTTATACAACTTTCGCTAAAGATATTATTTCCGGTTACCTTTATTTATTTCTTTATTTCGATTTCCTTTTTTCGAAATATAAATTTATGTAAAATCTAATATAAATATATCCTAAAACCGAAATATATATTAAAAGATTATTATATATATTTCAGCTTGAATATTAAATATAATTTTCTTTTACTTATTTTCTTTTCTTTGCCTTACTATATAAACTTCAAATATTGAAAAGAATATAAAGATATAAATTGGAAGGTATATTATGGATCCTAAGATGACATATTCATTATAATTAAATATATAAAAAATGAAGAAGATATTATAAAAGCCGAATTATTAAACAATATTTCATAAATATAAACTTATTTATTCTTTAATTAGTTAAAATATATGAAATATATATACTTTATATGTTGTAATTGTAATTGTGATTATAAAAAGAAGTGCAGAACTAAATATAAAATAAAGCCATAATATTCTTCAAAATATTATAGATTTTCTTTTTCGATTTCATATTATTTAATAATAAAGTTGTAATATATTAATTGAAATAAATTAGTATATTTATACAATAATGATATTTTATTTATATTCTTTATGGTAATCAAATTCAATGTTATTATTATATATTAGACATAAAATATTTCTTTATATTATAACGAGTTTTTTTATAATTATTGCGGAATTTATAATAATTCAGATCAACCGTTATTTGTAAATATATACAATTTTATTATCAAAATTGTTATAAAGTTCTTACAATGTTATAAGATTTAAATAGAAAATATTAATAAAGATATATTATTAACATTAATAAAACTTTTAATATAAGAAAAGTCTTTATTATAATTATTTAAAAGATTACGAAATTAAAAAAGGTTTAATAGCAAATTTAATTATAAAGATATTCAATATTACTTGAATATATAAATAAAACCGTCTCTAAATTTAAGCTGAGTAGCGAAAAAGTCGATACTAATAATTATTAATATATCTATTAAATGATAATAAATAATGTTTTTCCAGAAATTCTAAAAATTCTTTTTTTGATAATTCGCGTTTTATCTATTATATTTGATATATTGTTTCAAGTTTCATAAGGACGGGTATAATTTATATTATATGTATACTAATTCGATAACGATGATTTTGCTCTAGCTAATCGCATTTAATATAACAATAATTTCTTCTTTTTTTAATTTGGGGTTAAGTTTTGATTAAGGCTATAAACATTTATAAATAATATATATATTAATAATATCTTTTTCAATTAAAAAGCATTAAAATACATTTCTATATAGAAAATGAAAAATATAAAAAAGATATAAATTAAAATAATCTGAAATTGAAAAACAGAAGAAGATAAATTTTATCAAAATAACTTGATTTATTTCCACATTTTCTCTGTTGTATTAAGTAACGATGAAGCCAATAGCGGAAAATGTATTTTTTTCCAAAGAATAAAAGTTACTAATAATATATATCGCATTATTCTATTTCGAATATATTTAAATAAGAAAATAAATATTGACTCGATTACGAATTTTGTTGAAAATTAGGTTTATGATTATAAATATATCAATAAAACCTATAATGCTTTTAATAACAAATTATATATTTTCTTCAATATTTATTATAATTTAAAAATTCCACGAAAGTAAATCGATATAATCTTTCGATAAATATTCATAAAAGCTATAGAATATTATTATATATATAATATTATATAATATTATATAGATAATTGTATATACTGATATTTATATTAAAATTAATTATAAACATTATTATAATATTTCATAGTATATATTATAAAAATCGGAATTCTATTATGTATAGAATATATAATAGTATATTTGATATTATTTAGCTATATCAACGTATATTCGGTAAGGAATCCGTAATTGAAACAACTTTAAAGTTTATAATTATCCGCGCTTATTATAATATAATAAAGCTAAAAACTACATGTTTTAAAGATTCTTTTATATCAAAATCGTTATTTTTTAATCTTCAAGCATTAAATAAAACGTTTTAAATCTATTTAAATATTTACTATATATAATAAGTCCAACTGCTACTACAGTTACGATTATAGCTACGACTTTATTAAAATAATATTTTTTAATTAATATTACGAGCAAAAGATAATTAGCATTAGAATCTTTCCGGAAATAGAGAATTTAAAAATAACATTAGCGGTGATAATATATATTTAAGCGATGGTAATAAATAGCTATGATCAAAATTACATATTATCTAAAAGAATACTATTAAATATATAGCAAAGAGAATTATTAGTTTAATAAATACTTTTAATAAAAATACCGATATCTTTACCGTTATTATAGCGTATATTATATTAAAATCGGAATAATTTAATTCAACGTTCGATATATATCTTTTTTTTCATATAATCCAAAAGCCTTTTTTATAATGAAGTTTTTATTAATATATATATCAAAAAAGATAGAATTATTAAAAGCGAATTATCGAAATATTTCGCTTTTATATATTTAAAGTATTAAGCGTTTTTAAGATTTATTACTATTATAAACTTTATTATATCCTTTCAAATAACTTTAGTATAATAATTCTAAAAGATAGATTAGTATTTTCGTTTATTATTTTAAAGCGTTATATTTAATATGAATAATTTAAAATAGTCAATTATAAATATCGAATAATATAAAACGTTTATATATAAATGTTTTAATTTTAATCTTATAATAAATATTCTATATAAAAATTAAATTGAAATTAAATTGAATAATCTCTTCCATAGATACTATTTGCGTTTTTCTTTTTATTGAGCGTAATTAATGTTTATATATTAATTATATATTATAAGCTTGTATTTAAATGACTAATTCCTAATACGGTTCTAGTTGAAAAGGGCTGACCTAGGAGGCCTATTTGCTAGGTGCTTTAATGAAATATGATTTCGGATAAACAGCTAAATCTAAGGAAATTATTCAAAAACGGGGCTGCCTTTTAGATATAGGTACGGGCTATATACGGGCTCTATTCGGACCCTATCCGAACCTTAGCTAAAACTAAAGATAGCTTAGTTTATTATATACCCCTTCCCCCGGGTCTTTAATATTGAAGAATATCGTGCCGTATAAGCCTTATAACAGGCGCGAAGCTTGAAAAAAGAAATATAATATGACGCGTAAGCCCTGTATTATATATAATATACATTTCGTTTTTATTGAATCGCTTTCATACCATATATAACATGTCGCCCCGTTTTTATCTTTATCGCGCTCATTATATTAATTTTCTTAGTTTTAAAATAATATTATACGCTATATCTTTTTTATATTCTTTCTCTTTTTCTTTATTACCGTGTTTTCAATTTTTCTATATAATTGCGTTTTATAATTTTATTATATTTTTCTTATATTCGTAAATAAATTTAATTAATTATTATTACAACGTCCGTCGTCATACCCGATTGTAATCAAGGCTTCGGTAGCTTTTACGCCGCCGCCGATTTTATAAATTGCGGCTTCAATAACGACGATAAGCGGTGTCGCCCTATTCCCGGCTATATCTATAGCCCTTATAACTATTATATCGAAAAAGAGAAAAAGAAGAAGCTATATTATATAATAAATATTTACGCCGTTATGTTAGAGTTTAACGATAAAAACGCTATATTATTGACTTAAACAGCAATTGCTTGCCGCTCTTATTTTCGTAAAATATTGATATTAATCCGTATCTATTCTATATTTAACCCGATGTTGATCTAAGATGTAATTGTAGACCGGTAAATTAAATTATATACGCTTTAAATGCCGCTTTTATATTATTTATTAAAAAAGCAAGATGTTTTGCTAGGAAAAGGGTAAAATAATTATTTTAAATAATGTAGCCCGTCGCGCTTATCGCGATATTATAAAGGAGATTAAGAAAGGTGAATACTTCATATATTTGGATCGTTTCGAAGGTGGTTGTATTCGTTAATACCCCTTGTTTATTACATAATATATATCCTTTTACGATAATTATGGTTAAGCTATCGTTATTGACAAACCCGCTCTTTTTTTAGCCGTTTTTATTATTATAATAGCTGGCTTTATCAGCGATCGTAGTTATAAGTTAGCGCTTTTTTTATTCCCGTCGCCTATATTCCTATCGCTTTTCCCTAAATTCTTAATATAAATTATTTCGTTGCCGCTATAGCCGATATTGCTTAAGGTAGCTCCTCGTATTGGCCCTATATTCATGTTGCACCTCGTTTAATATATTTTAATTATTATTTAATATATCTATATAATAATCGCGAGCACTTATACAATAAACGAGATTTTGCGCTTTAATAGCTTCGGCGATAACCCCTAGCTTTTTAATCGACGCCGTATTATTATACCTTTATATGATATTTTTTCGCGCCGCTATTATAGAAGGAATATTTACCATACCCGGTCGCCCCTACGTGATCGTATTATCGAAAAAGATAAAAAGTTGGACTAAAATAGGATAATTTAGATAGTTAAAATGAGGAGGATAATTTATTCGATTCCTTTATTATGCGCGGCCGCCTTAAGCGGCGACGTTAAAGCCGAATATCTCTATATAACCGAATAGTAAAATATAAATATCCTAAGATTTTAAAATCTAGGTACGATTCTTAGCGTGAAATAAGATATTCGGTAATAAAAGGGTAACGATTCAAAAGATAGCTTATAGAGTAGCTACTTAAGATAGCTATAAATAAGAATTTGATATAAAATCGGGTAGCGCTTAAATAGCCCAATTTAATTAATGTTCTCATCTATACCCACCTTATATTTATTTCGCGTATAACCCCCCTCTATCTCCATAACGTAATCAGATCCTTGTAGCTATTATCTTGCCCCAGCCGCGGATCGTAGATGCCGTCGTCGTAACGTCGGATTATTTTTTTTAAGCGCGCTCCTTTATTATATTTCGAATTTATCTGAAGCTTCGGTTTTTTGAAAATGGTTTAGCGGTTTTTATTATTATAATTACAGTATTTCATTAATATTTATTGCTATTTACCGTAGCTCCGAGCGTTTTTAGCTTAAAAGATTTCTTCGATAAAAAATCCTTTATAAGGCTTTATATTTAATTTTGTTATTATTATTACCAAAATAGGGCGGGATTCGTTCTACATTTGAGAAGGCAATACCGAGTTTGTTAAGCGCTCGATCAAATCTATATCGATGGTGTTATATAGGCTTTTTAGCGTATCTAGCATTATATTTAATAGGCTTTTAATATCTTGGATTTAATATTTGCATTTAATCTAATCGAGCTTTTTGTTCGGCCGATTTATTTTAATATTTTTAAAGCTTAGCTATATTAGTTTCTTATTTTATATTTCTCCGTAGGCGCCGTCGGAGATTTGCCGAAAGTTCATATTGTTATTATATCTATACGATTATAAATTATACAATATCGCAATTATTTCGTAAATATTGTACGAATACCGCAGTATAAATTTTAAGCGTAAATAAGAAAGTATCGATTTTAGGTGCTTTTATAATTAGATCTATATTAAACCCTATCGTAAGCTTATTTGGATTAATACTAATAAAATTAAAATCTTTATTATATAATGTTAATTGGCAATAAAGCGATTCATCGGCTTAGTCGAATTAAATTTACGAAATAAAATTCTATAGATATTTTTAAATATCCTAGTTAACCCGCTCTATATTATTATTAGTCTCCGGGTGATATATAATCGAAAGTTGCCAATTTCTACTAACTAGTTGGTATAATATAGACTAAAATTAGCTTATTTAATCCGACCCTTTATGGTTGATAATGTCGTCCGGCAATCTATAGAATCGAAATTAATGCGTTTTAAATCATTCTATATAAGTTTCGGCCGTTATTGAATATATCGGTTCTAGTTGATTGTATTTAGATAAACGGTCCGTAATCACTATTAAACATCGCGGACCACTTTATAGAAACGGAAAATGATTATAAAATCGATTACAAAATCGATCGAAATTTATTATTAAATATAATCCGATAGCGAAATTAGATATAGCAACCTTTATCGGAACTTTTTCGATTTCGTAATTATACGGTAATTATTATAAAATACATAGACCTTCTATATATCCGATAATATGCTGTCTTGATAATAATCCCGTTATAAAGCATAGAAAATATTATATTTTTCAATATAGCTAAATAGCGGAGAATTATAAATATATTATATTAGGATTATTGTTTAAAGCTTATAGATAAATATTTAAATCCGATTACGGTATAATAGCACGTTTTTCGAATTTAATAAATAATTCGTGATTTACTCGCGAATAAATATCTTTTTTAAAAATATATAATCGCTTTTTTGAACCGCTACAAATTTATATTATAAACGATATCCGCTTTTATATATTCGTCTTATAAAATCGCCAATAAAACTTCGACGAATATATCCGACCTTATAACCGCCATAATAATAAACATAAAGTTTAATATAATAATTATAAGGAATCTCGTTAGATTCCGGTCTAGCCCTATATTTAATTTTAATCCAAGTCCGTTTATTTCAATTTCGCATCTATTAAGAACGTTTATAGCAGCTAAATCTACAAATATTATTCTTCGGCGTGCCCGCTTCATTAATTTTGAAATAGAAACCGTTTAGAAGATACAATCTTTATATTATTAATTATAAAGGCGAATTTCAACCCACCGAAAAAAAGCTTTAAACGCTATTAAAGTCCCGGAGCGTCGAAAATCGTATTTATTATAATTTTAATTTCTATATTATACGCTCGTTAATGACGCTATAATATTTGCAATTATTATTTATTTATATATTAATAAAATGAAAACGATTAATAAAAGCGGGGATCATAAATCATGGTAATCCTTTAGCTACGGCTGTATACAATTCACATCTTTTCCCACTTTATCTATAGCCTAAAGAATAATCGCATAGCTTATTCGTTAATACGGCGTTGGCTACGATAGATTTACCTACTATTAAATTTTTAGCTATTATAATCTCCGCTATTAATTCCCTATTTAAAATCAGCGATAAATCGATCAATACTTTAATTAACGCCAAATCGATGCTATTATTACTTAACGACGGATCTTTACTCCGCATTTCCATATTACCATCTACCTTTTCGCTATATTTAAATCTCTTTTCTCTACCCGCTAATTTATCCTTATAAGCCTTTTTAAAATTATTAAGCATATTATTTCAGAAGCATTTTTTAAAAATTTTTAGTTTCACTTTATGCCTTTAGCATTAATTGATATTATTAAAAAGAATTGTCACGCTTTTAAAATAAGGAAAAATAATCCTTTTAACTAATAAGATTATAAACCCGATTTCTTCATATTTATATAATTTTATTATTAGCTTCTTTTATATCTTTTATCTTCGCTTATAACGCATTATATATTCATCCAACGATTTATACCATCTTCCGAAATTATCGATTAAATTAATTTATTTAACGTTAATAGCTATTTAATATCTATATCTATCTATAAATCTAAATAACTTTATGCTGCTAAGATTTATATTATTAGCCTTTTTATTTTTAATATTATTTGCATTATACCAAGAATAATTATTATAAAACCCCTTCGGCTTTATATAGGCTTTGATTAGCTATATCTTAATAGCTAGAAATCTATAATAATTTTATAAGTGCATATAACAAAAATGCACGATTACGTAATCAATATAATTACACAATCATATATAAACTATAACAAATACTCTAGTTCAAAAATAACGATAAAATATAAAGAACTGGCTGAGATATAATAAAATACATAAAATATAATTAAAATAAAATAATTATTTAAAATTCAATAATTAGCCAGCCAAATAAGATTTAGATTATATATCTAT